>JAJMGM010000019.1:0-219134 GCA_030568675.1 Suhomyces xylopsoci | reverse complement strand
AAAGTAGTCGTTCCAGCCAAGGCGCTTCTTGGACCTCCTTGGGGCCCGGCTCATGGGCAATGTGCTATTGAAGTTGGGTTTCAAGAGTATTTCCTCTTTGGACAAGTAATTCAAAAACACGCCTATTGGGTTTTCGATCAGGATGACGATACCATAAGCATCGGTAAGCCTACTTACAGTTCTCAATCTGCAACCAAAAATTTTTAATTTTATAATACGATCTATGAAATAAACTTCAATGCCTTAAAGACGAAGAGTTCGAGGAAGCGCTCTACTGGGCAAGGTTGTATCACCTTCCTAGTACTCAATTGAAATTTTCTACCAACTAGTGAATTGTGGGGCTTGTATGAACGTATGTGATACGAAAGAGCAGCTAATTTTATCAGCGGATGAATTTATCCACATCTTCACGAGAGGTATGATTAAACTAATTTGTAGGCCATTGATTTTTTATACTTAACTCACGCGAAGACATTTTTGACGTTTTTGATGTAATTTGCTCAAATGTTGCAAAAAAATGATTCATTGATCATAAAATTTATTTAAATAAGGGTGATGTTGGAAGAATCAGTAGGTTCATAGTTGATCTGGGCAAGCTGGATGACCTCATCCTCGTAGTTAAACACACTAGAAGCGTTTTTGATGAAGATATCACCCAAGACAATTATGTCTTCAGCGGTCCAAATGAACTGGAGAGCGTAGCCGCCCTTGCCGTCAGGAATAAGGAAATCAAAGTAGGGAACGGTTATGTTTAGATTAGCAAACTCGAATGAGTACAAGGTAGTCTTCCAAGACTCTTGGAAATCGATAACACTTCCGTTGGGGTAAAGAGGGCCAAAAACAGATTGAATAGAATTGGCCAACGAGAAAGGGAAAGCCATGCTGGTGGTACCAGTGTCGACAGCCACTTGTTGGTTAAGTGGATGTAGGTGCCATTGGCGAATCTAATTCCACTCATCTCTATACTTGAGACCACTTCAGGTGTTTTGGCATATGGGAAACTGACCAAATCACCAGTGTATTTTGCGTGGTCAATTCCTCCAAAAAGAATTGATCCATACTGAATCGTTGGGTCCGAAGATTCGAGGTAAATCGAGAACCCAGCCCTCTTGATGTAGTTGCTATTTTTTTAATGCCAATGGAAAGTTCGGATACTCTTTAGATTCTGGAGCCATTTCCATATTTTTGGTGCCAACACCCAAAAGATTCCATGTGCCATTAGCAACACCTAAATAAAAGTTGTCGAGGGTCAAATCTTCTAAGCTGACGGTATCGGTATACACATCATACGGTGTGTACCAGTCCACGAATGTGTAGCCCAAACTCCTGGCAGAAGTCGATTGACTAGGATCATATACGGAGTAGTTCAACACCAAATCACTGCTTCCGGTGTCTACTATTACAGGGATGGTAATCTTTTGGCTACCTACGACCAAGTCAAAGTAGTAGCTACCTCCCTCTGAGGGAGAAGTTATGCTTTCCAGGTAAGTTCCTTGAGTTTCGTAGGCCCTGGTCCTATTGACCGTCAAGCCAAACTTCAAAACGCCGTCAATCAGATCTGATTTTACAGAAGAAATTGAGAGGGCTGCAGCGCTTCTGGCCAAGGCTAAGATGGCAGTGCTTGCAAATAACTGGTTCAATCTCATTACAAAATTAATTCGTCGTCTACATAAGGAGTATGCCTTCCATTTATATCCATTGACGAATTAATTTCAGCTGCTTCCGAACTACAAGAAAAACGGATTGGTTTATGCCGAATCACTAGTTGCTGACAGTGATAGGTAATAATTTTGAAGCTAAAGCTAAACCACTGATATCATAGTTGGGGTTCGTAACTCTTTCTCGCAATAATTGTATTTGAAATAAGCCTTGAGGCTCAATGTGAATGTGGCTTTTATGAACCAAAGTATAAATATGGGGCTACACCTAAGGTGGTGCCGTATACACCATTTAATATATACTTTACCTATCAGAATAAGACTGACCCTGACTACAAATATATGGTCCGATTGTACAAGACTAATAAGTGGTTAAATTCAAGTGGGGACACTAGAAATTAGCGCATCTTACATTTAATTAAATTGTTTGAGCGTATGAGTGCCACTAGCCAATATCACTTAGTGTTCAAGTTCAATTGCACTCAAGGGATCATTTCTGGGGAAATCAGCGCCTTTGCAATCTCTAGGCAGAAAATGCACGGGACATTGTGAATCAGCTCCGAATATATTTTATGGAGATCTTTGTAGAAATTCTGGACAGGGGGCGAAACTGTCACCTCGCCGCGATAGAAAATTCCTTCTTCAAAACGTCCCTTGTTGGTATTGAAATTGTAACAGAAAACTTCTCTTTTTGACGTCTTCTTTTGTTTCCTACTTAGACATATCAAATGTTCGGACCTGTGCCTATTGGATAAATATCTCCAACGATACTAGCGAGAAATAAACGGATCTAAGATGATATTGTATCATAGTTGATGACACACTATGCTAATTTAAAAGTTGTGAATTTGTTGACGACATTAAACCATTGTCAAGTCATATCAAATTGAATATAGACCTGTAGTTCTAAATACGTAGCCTACAAGGCAGTGCACGAATAGATCGTAATCAGAATACTACATAGATCTATACAAAGGGTACATATATGAGGATAATTAGGGAGTAAAAGAAGGTAGATTGTTGTGCGACTAGATCAGGAATGTGACAAGCTTCTACTCATTTCTTTCCATTCACTGAAACCGATTCAATCAATGATTTTCCAGATAGACTTAGGCGCGGTGTTCTTTGATAGAACGAATCAACGCGAATATACGGTTGCCAAGAAATTAATAAGACATGATCGTGTCAAACCAACCTTAATTGGGTTGCAATCAAAACGTGAGTTGATTTGGTGCCACTCCATGTAAAGGCAAATCTAATGCCGAGGAGCCCCAACGCTAATCGTTGAATGTTCAATAAATATTGCGAAGGAACAATACGAAATTTTTAATGTAATCGTACTCAATCAAAAAATGAAGTTACTACAACCGTATTAGCGCAAAACCCATGTTACCCGTCAATTGCGAATGGGAGGGAGCACGAAGACGACTTTGTTTGGTGGACTTTATTCAGCATCGCTCTTTAGTCTGGATAAGTATAAGGCTCGGTACCAAGAATATCAATCAGAGCCTATATACGTTCTACTGTCTCGCTAATCACTTTTGACAACTAGCGAAATTTAAAGTTTGAGCCGTGCAAAGTGCTCATTTACTTATTATGGCGTAAAAATCAAAACGAATAATTCAGGCACTTATCAGCGCATAGTTACATGCATTTGAATTATTCCGAGATTTCGCAACAATTTTCAGTTTCAAGGTAATGAACGGCACAGCGGCTAATTTTAGCACGGCACGAACCATTAGGATGTAGTCAAGCTTCGTAGGTCTCAACGGGCTACTCGGCATATAAATACTGGCTTCCGCTTCTCAATGAAATGGCTTTTCTTGACATCAGTAAATTACAGCGTCCAGTATGGTTTCAATCAAAAGCGCTTTGACGGTTATGGCCATGAGCATGGTAGCCAATGGTATTGTAATCCCATCAGTCGACGACATGGGGCTTGCCGAGAGAGGAGAAAGCGGCGTTCTTCTGTTGGAATTTAGGGTTACCCAAGGTCCAGTCCGTAAGAACGGGATCAGCAAAAGAGACGCGCCTGAAGAGACTTTGTTTTACGAGACTGGGTTGATTTACGATATTGACCTTGTTGTTGGATCTCAAAAAGATCCCGTAACAGTTCACCTTGACACGGGTAGTTCTGATCTTTGGGTTGTCTCAGAAGAGGATAGTTGCAAAGGGAATTGGCTTGGCGCACCTCCTAACTGTACTGCTGGCGGTGTGTTTGACCAGACGAAGTCCTCTACTTGGAAAGAGATCAATGAGACGTTTTTTGCTTTCTATGGTGATCTTACTGGTGCTCTGGGTATTACTGGTCTCGATAGTGTTGGTTTCCCCAACGGTCCAACTCTTTCCAACTTCCAGTTTGGAGTCGCCACTATTGACACTGCTGGTGTTGGTATCTTGGGTGTTGGACCGCTAACTGGCGAGGCTGGGAAAAATGTTTATAATTATTCAATCTACCCTAACTTTCCTCAAGCCTTGAAAGACCAAGGCTACATCAACAAGGTTGCCTATTCTCTTTATTTGAACGAGCCAACTGCCAAGACTGGCAACATTGTTTTTGGCGGATACGACACTGAAAAGTATTATGGATCATTGGTGGCACAGCCTATTGATTCCAACATTTATTTATCAGTGAATCTTGACTCGACAACCACTGCTGGCGGAAACAAATCCAGTGTCAATGCTCCCGCTGTGTTGGACTCGGGTACCAATGGTATTATTGTACCACAAGACGTTATTGATAGTGTTACTGCTGAATTGAAAGGATACAACGGCACGGCGGGCTTGTACTCATGTGACCAAGACTCCAAGGCATTGACATTCGGCTTCAATGGAGTTTCAATTCCTGTGCCTTACTCAGATTTGGTGACACCAGCCACTGACAATCTGGGAAACTTTTTAGGTTATTGTGAAGTTATTTTAGTTTATGAAAAGGACACGCCTAACATTTTGGGAACCAACTTTTTGAGGCATGCTTATGTTCTTTATGATCTTGAAGACAGAAACATTTCTCTTGCGCCGGTGAAGTACACCGACAAGTCCAATCTTGTTTCTCTTTAGATAGGTTCAGTCCTCCCTAGTTTAGAACCTCTGATAGAAATGCAATAAAGTTGGTCGCCTTCAAGAAGTTTCTGTAGTGACATAATCATGGTATGACTTGTCTTTTAGTCAAATACATTAAACAATCGTGTGCCTTCAGGAATTGAAGGATTTTTGCAATTAATACAGAAAAAAATTATGTACCCGAACTTATCTCAAAGGATAAGGAGTATTCAGGAAACTCACATGATAGAGAAGAAGATTAACAAATAAAATAAGTTTGGCTAGCTAGTATGTTAGAAGTCAATGCAATGGTGAGACTTGTGATCAGTCGGTACAGGGTGAGAGCGCATTAGGTAGCCAATTTATATGACAAGTTCTGAGCCATCGAGAGCATTTTTCTATATATAAGACGTAATGAAGGGTTTCTGCAAAACTCCGAAGAAATTTTACCTTCATTGATATACTAAAAGTTGCGTATTACGAAATAGATTGTAAATTTGCAGCCAAGTGTAAAACAAGAACCAGATACTATAGACACTAGCATGTCATCTTCCTAATTACCCTCATTACTAGAGTGGCGGATACAGACAAATCCCAAAGTGCCAACAACGTAAAGCCAATCTTTGCCATCATGTAGCTCAAAACAATAACGCCAAGTTGCGTTATATTTCATATAATGTCCTGCACATGGGTTACAAAAAGCTGCAACTTATCGCAACAGCATGGAGCCCGCAAAATACTTCACACTGCGTCTTCGAAGATTGCATTACAGCGAAGATCGGGATTTACTGGCATATTCATTGTAATCTTGTTTCATATAGCATTTAGGCTGGCAATCTACGACTCACCCCCCTTAGCACAACTAATCGTGGCTTCTGGATTGAGGATTTTAATCAGGTGTATCGTATCATTGCATATGCAGGCTATCAAATTTGGGGTAGCGAGCACTCACTGAAGATTGAATTTGTCAATAAAGTCGCACTTAGTAAAGACTTACTATTTTTTTCTAATACTTCACTTGCAAATACTTCTCAATTTGTCTTATCGTAAGTAAAGCTTTTAGTAGCCACTAGAATTATATACAGTAAGTGATTTGATAGCTAATTAGAGGTCATCTATTTGTCTTTCGTAATCTTTTTGGGCAATATATATGACAATTGATATCGATATAATCTCACTTCAATAAAAGTTCAGACAGCTACAGCAACTTTGAATCGCGAGATAAAATGTCTACCTTGAGAACTATCAAACAAATAGTCACTGCTGTAGAGAAAGCTGAAGGTGTAGGTGCAAGAGTGAGAAGATCGATCGGAATAAGAGCTGCAAGAAACTTTTCGCCGTTTTTATTATTAGACCATTTTTCATCTTCAGGCGGTGGATTTCCTGAACATCCACATTCGGGCCATGAAACTGTAACTCTCCTTCTTAAAGGATCCATAGCCCATGAAGATTTTACCGGATCCAAGGGTGTTCTTTATCCAGGTGATCTCCAATTTATGACTGCCGGTAAAGGTATTGTACATTCTGAAATGTTAGTTCCGAATAAGGACGGCAGCCCAACATTTGGATTGCAATTGTGGGTTGATCTACCTGAAAAATTGAAACGAGTTGAGCCAAGATATAAAGACTTGAGGGCTTGGGAGATTCCTGAAGTCGTCGAGCAGGATGGAAAGCTTAGAGTCAAGGTTATTTCTGGTAAGAGTTATGGTATAGAATCTGTCAAAGATTTGGCATATACCCCTGTTCACTATTATTATTATAAAATGAAACCAGGAGCCGTTTTTGAGCAAAAGCTCGAAGAGGGGTTCAATTACTTTTTATACGTCTTAAAGGGTAACGGTTTGGTCCTTAATGAGAAGACCGAAGTATCACAGTATGAAAATGTATTTCTCAACGAAGAGGGTGATTTGATCACTGGCAAAAATACCGCGCCAGAGCTGTCTGAAGAAATTGAATTTGCGCTTATAGGTGGTCAAATTCTTGACCAAGGTATAGTCCAGTACGGCACGTTTGTTGCAACTTCCAAAGAAAAGGTGAAGGAAATAATGACTAATTATAAACACGCTCAAAATGGATTTGAGAACATCAGAGATTGGAAATCTTTAATCAGCAACGGCGTAACGAAAGAAATGATAGATGGTCCATTAAATGGTAACTTGGAAAAACGGGAGAAACAGAGACAAGCATATTTATCGAAGAAAACAACTAAACACGAGAAGTTGTAACAAATATAGTTTGATTCTAAATACAGTTGTAGTGATCTAAAACAACCGCGGTACCTTTTTTTTTTCACAGTTTCACTTCATACATATCGAACGAGTCAAATACATAAGCCACGAAAATTATTGCGAATAGATGTGAACTATTCACTTCTCGAGTAAAAACACGTAGTTTGAAGATAGTGCATAATTCGCTGGCTTACTTTGACTCCAAAGCTTTTACAATAGTTCACTAGAGCCAGCACCTTGAACTAAGAGGTGGTTTTGAACACGGTGGTGCACTATACTCGAAAGAAAAAAAAAAGGCTAGCGACAGGCAAGTACTGAGATGATGGTTTGTTCATCAAAAGGAGAAAGGGCCGCACGATCATCGGCATCAATACCTCCAGCTCCTTATCGCTTAGACGAAGCCCTAATTGTAGTTGAACAATCAATTTGCAAGTAGAGGATTAGGTTTCACTAACGAACAAAACAAACAATCGCGGTGAGGTCTGGTATGTTTACCTAATTGAGCGACACAAAAAATATATCAAACGCGCGTTCTCTTCGCATTGATGATATTATTGACACTGATAAGATAGCGCCATAGTTATAAGTATGGCACCGGATCTGGATTTGACAAATTTCGAAATTCTTGAAGAGAATCAGTCGAATAATCTAAATGGTATTGGCGAATCTGGTGGACGAAACCTTCGTTCCTGAAAATGAAAAATTAGAGGGTTGCTTTAATTTGCAACCCCTGGTTGAGAGCGAAAATTTAGGAAATCCCAAACTGAGAGCTTTGAATATAAGGCGTATAGCTAGAGCCATGGCTTTTGGATTGGTAATACTTTTAGGCTTGACCTATTTGAAGGTTTGGGCACATGATCAGCCATCCCAAATTGTATTTGATGCTTCCTCAATTCTGAGGAGAAATGACAGTACAGCACCTCTGTTACCGGCACCAGAATTTTATACAAAGGTTGGAGCAAATTTTAGAATTGCACAGGTGAATGCATTATCCGAAAAAACAATTTCAGGGCCGGCAGGACCAGCACCTGCTAGTAATTCAGAGCCAGTATATCACGCCTCCAACGAGATATTTGCTCTATCTGACACTGACGTTGCCAAGCCATCTTATGGCCCCGCTTTATACACCACTACCTTAATGAATCACACCTTTGCCAGATCTTACGGCTCTCCATTTGTTGGAAACTTGACTCCTCCTCCAGTTAAGTTTAATAAGGTCATAGTGACACTTCATACCACGGTGAATTATGTTCAATATGACAGATTGGCCCACTTTTATGTAGCTGGAAATGAGATGTGGAGAACATCAACGATCGAACCTGGAGGAAGTCTACACTTTTCGAACTTCCTGCAAGACGTATCCGATTACGCCAAGTTGTTCGACTCAGAAAACCAATTTATTTTCCAATTAGACAATAACATGAACGACCAACTTCAAGGAGCGTTCGAATGTGTATTGAGTGTTTCCTATTACTATCAGTCAAATCTAGAAAACGAACTTGAAGGACATTACGAGATATTTAATACCAATAAACCAGTCGATCTGTTCTACCCGTTAATCAAGGCAGATTCTGGGCAACCCACTACTGTAACCATAGAAGATACCTTGGATCTTCCATTACCAACTGTTCCCGTGAACACCACCAGACTTATTTTGAGAGTATTCAGCTCCGGAAATGGTATCGAGGAATTCTGGTATGATAATACCGTTTCCCAAAATGCTCCTCCCAATCAACCGGACTATCCAGTCCTGGGCCCCATCAGAATTTTGAATGTGCTATTTAATGGCGACAAGATTGCAACAGTAGCACCAGAGCCTATTTTGTTCACCGGAGGTATAGACCCTTACTTGTGGAGTCCAATTGTGTGCACAGATGCTTTTAGCTTGCCTCACTACGATTTTGACTTGACAGGATTATTACCTTATTTATGGGCAGGAACCAACTTGACAGGAGATTTGCAACTACAGATAAGTAATGGTCTAGGTGAGGTGTTTGGAAATCAAACATCAGTACAAAACGGCTGGATTACCGCAGCCAGTTTCCTTGGCTATGAAAGTGACCAGGTTATAGCAGCTAAAGGTTCAGAGATTTCTTCGTCTCGCGATAAAAGCGGCGATCAATATGCTCCTAATATAGAAGTACAGATTGTCACTGCATCATTCAGTGCACTGTTGCAAAATGAACTTGCATTTACTTTGAAGAACAACTTTACAATCCACACCCTGACTTCACTTCTGACTGATTCCGGAACATTCAACTCCCAAAATACCGTCGGTAATTACTCATACCTCTCACACTACGGTGAAAGTTTCAGTTCCTCGAGCCTCCAAGACTCCAGACTTCAGAAACAAATTTACGAGCTTAATTCAAGCTTTCAATATCCATTGATTCTAACGGAGTATATAACAAGCCAGTCGAGCCCACTACCAGATAGTATTGAACTTGACCATATAAAGGGAACAACCGTCGAAAAAAATGGCCAGGTTGTATTTGAGGTCTTAGCAGGGCAATCGGGTCTGGTAGTCAGAGAAAATATCCATAATGCTCTGGGAAGTGCTAACATTACTGTTGCAATTAACTCTGGCTCTGATAGCTCCACCTACGAAAGACAGGCTGTAACAAACCATAGCGCCGTTCAGCTGGATGAAATTACCAGATCAGGGTTTGCAACCATTGATTATGATTCTGGTCCGACTATTACAAACTACGGCAACTTTTGGATTCAAGTTGTAGGCCAATTCACCCCTGGTGATAGCCAGTTGCAAATAGCAAAAGACTACTTCAATCAATTTACTACATGGCAATGAGATCTTCTGAAACATTGTCATCATATGTACTTTAAAGCAATTATATAATACCTCAAATTATGAACAATCTATCAAGCTGCTTTCACCTTTGAATATTTGTCCAGCAAAGCCTTAAAACCTTCAGCCAAGTGAAACTTTCTAATAAAAATACGTTCGAGGAGAAATAATGGAAGATACCTCAGGATGTAGTACGCAGTAGTAGCCATGGTGCCTCTGTAGAGATTGAATTTACCTCCAACTTTAGCAGCTTCGAAATCATTGGCTACTTTGTACGCATACTGGTCTGGTAAGATTGGGTTATTTCTAACAGCCATTTGTTGTCTATAAACAAACGCCTTGATAAGGGCCGGGATGGCATAGAGAGAATGGTCAGGAATAGGTCTGGTATCGGAAATGTTTGTCTTTACTCCACCAGTTACAAGATTGATAATCTTAACACCAAATGGCTTCATTTCAAGTCTCAAGGTAGCAGCATATTGATGAATGGCGGCTTTCGACGATGAGTAGGCTGCAGACCATGGGAATGGAATGATTCCACTGATAGAGCCAGTGAATCCAATCACTCCTTTGGCATTAATAACCAAAGGACTCAAGATTCTCGTCACCCGCACAGCTCCAAATACGTTGACTGCGAAAACCCGCTCAACAACATCTGGGGTCAAGTCAATTGCGGGAACTACACAAGGCTGACCAGCATTATTGAACAAGACATCAAGATATTCGTGACCTGTTTCTTCAAGTATAGCCTCTTTGACTTGTTTGACGCTTTCTTCAGAAGTCACATCGAGCTCAACTATAAGAATTCCATGCTCGCGCAATGGTTCCATAGGGTCCAAACGTCTGGCGCCGGCAAAAACCTTGTAACCTCTCTTAGCAAACTCAATGGCAGTGGCATATCCAATACCAGAAGAAGCTCCTGTGATCAATGCAACCTTTTGACGTGAACTCATTGTGTCAATTGAATATATAATTAAAAAAACTATTCGTGAAAAAGTGTCTAATAAGTATCTAATCTCTGCGAGGACGACTGAACCAAATTGAATATATATTTAATAATCTACAACAAGTTCGACCAAATCGAGCGCTGTTTATTATAATTTCCGAGGGTGACAAGATAAAAAATGTCGTTTCGATTTTTAAAATCAAACCTTCTTGCGAAATTGCTGCACGTATTAAACCAGAATTGTACGAATTTCACCACCAAATCCGTGCAACCTCGGCCGAAAAACTAATCACCGTGACGACATTATAAATTTTAATGTCGTTCAGAAATTAATTCCGAGGGTGGCAAAATGAAATAAGATAGCATGCAGTTTGGTCGAACTTATTGTACTTTGTCAGAGTATAAGTCCGAAATCTGCGGGGACGACTGCAAATGTGCCATGTGAAAAAAGGGTTCTTCGGCTAATGAAGATTGTGAGCGCGCGCGACATCGCTTCGATAAGGAAATGAGGTGAACTCCAAAAGTCGCATTGAAGACCTGAAAGCATGGCAGTGGCTTGTCTGTATTCGAAAAAGATCAGCTACTTGGGTGAATAATAACTAAGTCAAAGGGGATTGGATGTAAACTTACTACAATGGTGATGGCTGGGAGTTTCGAATTTCGAGTTGCAATAGTTGATTAGATTTGTAGGCATTTTACATATTTTTTCAAAAAATGGAACACAATCGACCGTTGCTCTTTTCCAAAAGATCGGATGTTCTATGCGAAGGGTGCTAAAATTGGAAAGCAACAGTTGCGAAAAGTCAGCACGCTAAAGCTCGTGATGCATCGTATTACACGTACCTAATAGCAATCGCCTCTTTGCAATCGTGCAACCCTAGTGAGAATCAGATGGTGCAATCAGAAGAGGTTTTGAGATTACAATTACCGCCGGTTAGATTCGGCTTCAATTGATTTGCCGCTGCTTCACGAATCCGGAAATATTAATGCGAATGGAGTGCGAGAAAGCTCTTTGTGAAGATTTGTAGACTTGCAGGTAAATTGATACCACTGAATTTCATTTTCATGCATATACACCATTTTGCTAGCAATTCGTCGTTTCTTTTCAGGGCCCCTTGTAAGCAATACTGAAATAGCAAGGGACTAATCCGTCAATAGCTGCTAAAGCGAATTCTGAGACCTACGGACGGGAAGAGTTGACCCGAACATCGAGGCAGAAATCAATTTCCGCTTAATTTGCATGAGCGCACGTAAGACCCTCTATTTATGCAACTTCAGCATGCTGTCGCATTTCTTTGATATCCGCATCTCTCAATTCATTTTTTCTAGCAACTGTGTAAAATTCGCAGCCGTCTCAACATCAGTGTTCGAAGTCTCTGCATAGAATCCTGTCTTTGTTAAGTTCCATTGCATGAATAGGCCATGTGCAGTTGCCATAACAGTCAACGACACTTCCTACTTTGGTCTTGAAGCCACTTGTTGGGGTATTCGGTGACGTGGAACGTTCCTCATATTCGACTATAAAAGAATGCTAAAATGTCAATTCACATCACTGATCTGCTCATTAATCAGTTGATAAAATGTTTGGACTTCCACAGAAATTATTTGCAAATTTCCTAATTCAAAGCTCGCTATTATTTGCCAATGCCAATTATTGGAACTATACCGGAAGGAGTATTAATAGCAGTAGTAGCATCAGTAACATAAGTACCATACTTAGAACAGATCCTGGTAAATACGGACCAGAAATTGAAGAATTTCATTACTATTATGATCAATGGCCTATTGGATTGGCAGTATCCAAAAAAGGCAGAGTATTCGCTTGTTATACCAGAGGTGATTATTCCTACACTCTAGGTGAAATTGTTAACAAGACCGCAGAAGTTCCCTTTCCTAATGCTGAAATTAATTATCCAGCTGGAGGTCTCTCTGAGGTTATTGACGAAAGTATTTATGGAAGTAACAACGCAACTGCATTTGTCAGCGTTCAAGCAATTGTGTTCACACCGGACGATACTTTGTGGATTTTGGACACCGGTCGTCCAACAATTAATGGAACTGAAGCATTGGCTCGTCCAGGTGGCCCTAAATTGATAGCCTTTGACATTAACAATAACACCGTTAAAAGAACTTATACCTTCCCACCAAGCGTGCATTACCCCGATAGTTACTTGAATGACGTGAGAATTGACCAGCGTAAGAATATCACTAAAAGTGGCAAGGGTATTGCTTATTTGGTAGACTCGTCAGACCAAGGAAGGAACGGTATAATCGTATTAGATTTGGGAACGGGCAAATCGTGGCGTCATCTTGACCAGCACCCTTCGGTATTGCGAGTCTCGGAGGACGTTCCAAGTTACCTTGGCCAACCATTTTACTTGCAATTTCCTTTTGAGCCTCGGTCGTTCCAAGTGGAAGGTCTTGATGGTGTTCAATTGAGCGTGGATGGTGAAACCTTGTACTATTCACCCTTAACTAGTGATTATTTGTACAGTGTTCCAACTGCAAAATTGAGAGTAGACCCCAACATCGATCCTCTTGCTAACCAGAAGGCAAGGAATGCGGTCAATAATCTTGGTCAAAGGGGAGGTTCTGCGAATGGGTTTGAGGGAGATAGCCGTGGTGCGATCTATATGACAATGCCAGAGCACAATGCCATTTACATATACAACACGACAACTGTTACCACAGAGCCGTTTGTCAGAGACCCTCGTATATTGTGGCCAGACACCCTTGCAACTGGGTTTGACGGCTACCTATACATAAACATTAATCAGCTCTTTTTCCTGGCTCAATGGAATGATGGTGTCGATACAAGACAAAAACCAGGAGCTATTTTGAGAGTAAAATTGCCAGGAAATGCCTCCAGAGCAGTCAATCTTGTATAAGTGTAAGTAGGTAAGTATTAGGTACTATCAAAATTCTAAAACAACGGGTAGCAAGTCTAATTCAAAAAGAAGTAGATTACAATTTTATATACAAAAATTCCATTCGTATAGAGCCACATGATGGCACGCATATGTAACATTTTTTAAGCCACTCAGTGTTGAAGGCTACACGAAGGAAATCTAGCTCGAGGCTTTGTATGGCACTTTACAAATTCATTAAGCGTCGCGGTGTCACACTCGATTCTTCTCATGCCTACCGCGCTTCGTGCGATAAGGGTATTGATAAGGGTGACCCGATATTAGAAAGCCACTTGAAGAAAAGTTATTGCGAAATTAATTGCGCATTCCATGCCCGAACTTAAACCAGTCGGTTAGTGGATGTAGTTAAAGAGGAAGAAACGAGGAGAGAGGTACGAAAGGCTAGCAAGAAAGAAATGAGGTGAGGACGTAGGAAGTTCTAGAAGGCCAGGACCTCCGTCAAAACACTTTCGAGAACCACTGAGATCACCTCTATCGATCTTGCTGTAGCTTCAAAAATCATTTATCTGTGACTCGGTGCTAGTCGAGGGGCTCGACAATTTTCGCAATAATTATGAGCTGCGGAAAAATTATTTCAGCGAACGGCTGCGAAAATATTCGCGGGTTTTTGACGTAATTCGTAAAACGAACTATAACTTTTCGAGATGTTAGTGCCAACGGAATATAAATAGCTTGATATTTCCCTAGTATGGTCTACGATCAAAAACTCATAAAAAGTAACTAAGTATGGTTTCTTGTGCTCTTTTTACTCAAAATGTCATGGTGTTGTCAGCTCTTGCTATGCTCGCCAACGGCTTAACTATTCCAGGATTGAAAAAGAGAGTCGAAGGTGTTTTGAAGCTTGATTTCGATGTACTAAGAAAGCAGCCTGCTAAAGCTGATGTGTCTGAGTTGGTCTTGAATCCGGAACCAAATCGTTACCGGAAGAGAAGTACTATACTCCCAACTCCAATTGAGCATGCTGACTTGTCATATTTAGTCAAGTTTGCGCTCAGTTCTAACCAACAACAATTAAGTGCCATTCTTGATACCGGAAGTTCAGATACGTGGGTTCCAGCACCAAATGCTAGTTGTTTCTCGTGCACCAGTCATAGCTCTTTCAATTCTGAAACTTCAACATCTTATCAAGACCTCGGGCGCCCATTGAATATTTCCTACGGAGATGGTTCTAGTACACATGACGTGTTTGCCAAAGACGTTCTCAACATTGACGGTGTCACTGTCAATAATTTTGAGTTTGCTATTGCAAATGAGACAGTGTTCATGGGAGTGGTATCTTTGGAATTAGTTTTGTTGATGACGAGAGCACCAGAGAATCAGGAAACTTCACTTACCCTAATTTCCCTGCTCTTTTGAAACAAGAGGGAATTATTGCAAAAAATGCTTACTCCCTTTACCTCAACGAAGCATCTGCTCTGACTGGCTCAGTGATCTTTGGCGGAGTCGACCATGCCAAATATGAAGGAAGCTTGACAACAAGTCCAGTACACGGTTACCCATACCTCGGACTTACCAGGGATGGTATCAAGACCGCCAACCGAAGCACCATCGAAAGTTCTGGTAAACCAATTGTTTTGGACTCAGGTACTAGTTCAGCCGGTTTCCCTACCGCCATCATCAATCAAATCTACGCAGAACTTAATGCTACTTTTAATGGTTTGTTCTGGGTTGCTCCCTGTGAACAAGGTGGAAAGAACTTCACTTTCGCTTTGGCTGAAGGAACAATCAGTGTTCCTTACACAAATTTTCTCTTTGATCCAGTTCAAATTCCCCAAGCCTGTCTTTTATTGGAACTCCTTGATACTACAAAAATCAAAGTTGACCTCTTAGGTTACGTTTTCTTGAGATCTGCTTATGTTGTCTACGACTTGGACGACAGAACTATTTCTTACGCTCCAGCAGTGTACACCGATCAATCTGATATTAGTCCACTTTAAGCAATCGTTATTTAAAGAAGCTTTCGCTTCTGACTATTATTCTATGTTATATAGAAATATATATCTGTGATTAATGCTGAAATGAATATTCAAAGATCAAGCTTTTTTTGTAAACGAGATTTCAGTTGATGATTATAGGAATAGTCTCATTGCAGAAAATACTACAATTGTGATTTTTGTAGAACACTACAAGATGCTTTCTAGCTTAGTCTCTTAAGTGTAGATTTAATTCGAAATGTTCGATAGCGAGGTTGCAAAATTTCTCAGAAGTGAGAAAGAAGTCACAAAAAGTGCAGCGAAAATTTTTGAAAGGGAGGTCTCAAAAGTTCGATACGTTACATGTCTCTTGATTAAAGGCCCACACAATGAATTGTACATGTATAAAGGTCAATTAACAAGGGCAACTAGACTGGTGCCACAGTATGACTATAAGAGTTCAGATCGTTAGTTTGAACAATTGTCTTCTGAGAAAGTTCTAGAAAGCACACTACACTTGTCTTACAATAGGGCCGAGCGTCTGATTTTACAGGAGTTATTGTCAATGATGCTTTAGTGTTACGATTAAGTCAATCACCGCGCTCTTGTCAATGTTAAAAATTGTAATCAATTTTAGCGTAATGGTGGGGTTCTAGATTTCTTGGTGGGGGGTTGCGAAAATCCTCTCATGAATGCCGATCACTCTTGCATTCCGACCAATGAGGGGATGCATGTTGCATTTGAGTACCTCATTTTTCACCAGAACAATGGTTGCAAATCGTTTTATACCAACGTGAAGAGTTGCTTAGTTGCTGCTATATCCAATTACCAATTACATAGATACGCCTGGGTTAATCTGTGGAGCCCAGGATGTCGCATAATTCACAGCGATAACAAAATTGCGCCACGACCTTCCTGACGCTTAATTTCGATCTTCGGGGTTTACTACATGCGGAACTGCGCTCGCAACCATTAGCGTTCCCAATCAGCTGTGGAGATGTTGCCACGGTTTCCTAAATAGTGCAAGATAGCTTTGGTGGAGGAAGTTGCGAGAACGAGGAGAGGTGGCGAGCTCTGAACTTGAAATGATATTTAAAGCCACAAGATTTCCACTCATGTAATTCAATTCATTGACTAACTACAATGTCTGCTCAAAAGTATGTAATTTGATTTTCCGATTGGCAATTACAAACTAACCTTTAGCTCAACCAAAACCTACAAACTCTCTAATGGTACCTCAATCCCAGCTGTGGGATTGGGAACTTGGCAACTGTCTTCAGAAGAAGGGTACAACGCAGTGTTGGCCGCGCTCAAGGCCGGTTACAGACATATCGATACTGCATTTATGTACGGCAACGAAGATGCTGTGGGGAGGGCAATTCGCGACTCCGGAATTCCCAGATCCGAGATCTACGTCACCACCAAACTTGCACCTGTCCAACAGCTCAATCCAGCAAAGGCTTTAGACGACTCATTGAAGAACTTGGGCTTAGACTATGTCGACTTGTACTTGATTCACTGGCCAGTTGCCTTGAACCCAGAAAACAAGTCTGATCCAAAGTTCCCAACCTTGCCAAATGGAAAACGTGACATCTTGTTAGACTGGGATTTCGTAGACACCTGGGTAGAACTCCAAAAATTGGTCGAACAGGGTAAGACCAAGTCTATTGGTGTTTCTAACTTTAGCAGAAACCACTTGACCAGATTACTCGAAAACCCCAAAACTACCATCAAACCTGTAGTTAATCAAGTAGAATTGCACCCATACTTGCCTCAGCATCAATTGCTTGAATATGCCAAAAAGCACGATATTATTTTGGAGGCATATTCCCCACTTGGATCGACCGATTCTCCTTTGTTGAAGGATGACGTCATCGAAAAAATCGCCAAAAAATACGACGTGTCTCCTGCCACCATTTTGATTTCCTGGGCCGAATGGAGAGGCACAGTTGTTTTGCCTAAATCCGTCAGCGCCTCGAGAATCGAAAGCAACTTCAAGATCGTGCAGCTTTCCGAAGAGGATGGTAAAGAAATCGACAACATCCACAAAGTCAAGGGTGTACGTAGATTAATTAACCCAGATTGGAGTCCTCTCAACGTTTTCGATGACGATGAATAGATTCACCAGTCAATAAATAAGAGCTAGTCAGTTCAAGAGTATTGTAGTTGTGTATCATATATTCATTAGATGTCATTAGGAGCAATTGACCAAATGACAGTTTCAATTATATAACGAGCTATTTTCGTGCGCGAATCGCATTTTGCAGCATACCAGCTTCACCTTACAGTTTAGCACAACGATAGTTTCCATCCGAAATCATTACATATATCAATCCAGTCGACACATGTAGTTCCGTTTGAGTTTCTGTGCCACGACTCCTTGACAATATCCCAAATTCTTTTGACGTTTCCCACTTTGTAGTTCATGTATATGGCGCGGAACTTTTTCTCTAAATTCATTCTATCATATTGGTTGCAGCAAGCGATTCCGCATAATAATAAGGTCATATTGAATGCGCCTTTCAAATTGGTTGCAATAAGATCATCGATAATCTTGAAGCAGCTCAACAATAACGTTTGAATCTCGCTGGAATTCGGCTGCACTTTCTTAAAGTACAACTCCAAATTCATGTTGCATGTCATGCGATATAGCTCGAATAATTTAATGTGCTTGGATTTTTCTTCTTCGCTGGGAAGTTGATCTAGTTGCGAAATTATGGGTTTACAATATTTTACCTTATTCTTCAACTCATGATACGACAGATCCATCGACTCAAAATTATCGATTCTCATTTGGTTGAGCTCTTCATATCTTTTTTGATCAAACTGATTTTCATCGACTAGTTCGTCTATCGACTTCGATCCATCCATATTTAATTTTCCTTCAGTGCGCAATATTACGCCCCTAATAGCGGCATATCGGTTCATGATTTCTCCCAAAAGTAGCACGATCGGCTGAATACACCCTTGATAAGGGTCCACGCCGTAATCCTCGTCATCAAAAGAGCTTTTTATTTGAAACAATTCATTGTAATTACTTAAATCACACCTGGTACCATTGGTCAAAGTTTCAGACGACATTACATCATGAAACTGCAAGTTAGCAATGAGAAATTTACAGTCGTTGGAATAGTCAAAGTCCTTTATAAACTTCTGCACCCCTCCATACTTTGCCAAAAGGTCCCAGCACATATTAAATATGCTATGCCAATTATTGGTATCTCCAGAACAAATCTGGATTCCCAAGTTAATTAAGTAGTAAGATAGAACTAGAAAGTAATCGTATTTGTTTTGCAAAGACTTTTTGACCAAGCTCTTTGATTTTTTCAAATAGTGATTTACGATATCGTGGTTCGAATTATTGCTCTTATCAACGTTGAAAAATAAGGCTCCCCACGCTGCCAATGCATTCAGAACGGACTCATTCGTAATTGAAAGAGTGAAGAAAGTTTTGAGAAAATAATTGGACGATCTTGGACTTACAGATAATAAAGTGGCTACGTTGTTCTCAAAATACCCCAAGTACAATAGCCCTGTATCATCGAGATACAAATTATAAGTGGAAGTAGGCTGGGCAACAAGTGGAAAATAATTTGCACCCAATAAATCTTTGAAGTTGAAATCGTCAGCAAAGATAGCAGCATTATTATTATTGAGATCATTGACTTTTTGGGGGCTTTTTACAGATAAAAAGTCACCAATTGGGTCATTTTCAGTCTCTAGACTGCTACTGGTCAATATCCGGTCGAAACCTTCATTATCGGACTCAAAATAGCCATAATTGTTTACGTGAGACCCAAGATCAATAGGTGTAGTGGTTTTGGGCACCTTATCGGATTCGGACTCAATGGGTGAAGAATCTACAAATATTTCCTCACACACATTCTCCACTCTCGAAACGTCCTTCATATTCAAACCGTTGGATTTGACATTTCGAGGCAGCCACAGAAAGCTATACCTATCTATACCATCTAGCTCTTGGTGTATTTTCCCAGGGACTCTAGAAATATCTTCTATCGTGAATGGAGCTTTATTAGGCTCGCCTATTTTTTTCGCACCCAAATTGTGCGTTTTTGTTTTGAAAGATTTTATTTCCCAATCGCACTCCAAACCTCGTTTTTGACACGAATGACACGTTGGACGGGCCTCGTCGCACTTCTTCTTCCGTTTTCTGCATGTGAGACATCCCGTTTTAGACCTTCTCTGAATAGGCTTGCCTATGGAACCCACCGAAACTGAAGTGGGGTCCGCTCGAACGTGCTGATTGTGCGACGACTTTAGATCTATTGTGGAGAACATTGGCTGGTGAGTGGAGGATGCGACGCACGCAGTGATTAGCAGGAAGCAGGTGTTTTGATTTTCGACTCAGTGATTTGCTAGTTCATGCATAGATTAGGTAAGCATAAAATGCCCCCTATTAAAATCTGTGTATAAAAAAAATCTATTGATCTGTAAAGTGTGGTTAGTTATCGAGGAATCTTTCAAATTGATATGCGCTTTGACCATCGCCACGACTGGTGAATTCGATGCGTTCCCCCACATTAAGTAATTAGCTTTGCGCCTCGAAAGTAGGTCGCACAGAGATGATCACGATCTGTCATATTTTTTACCCTGTACAAAAATATTGGAATGCATGGTGAAAGTTCGTATCTTTCGAGGAGTACATAACTCCAAAAATATCCGTGGCTTATTTCTTTTTGTAGACGTCGAGGATTGCTTATGCTTTGGTTTCGTGCTCTGTCCAGGATGTTGGCTGATATCTAGCAGGAGCCACATATTATGTGGAACAATCAAGTTTATATTGAGAATGACAGGCTGAAACAATTAATTTTCAAAGATAGACGTCCGTGCGACAAAAGGCACTAATTTGTTTTGCTATCAATTTTTTCAATATACTTGGTTACAGTGTTCGGTACTCGTAAGGGGCTTACGAGGGTGTGTACAATCTACTTTTCTAAATCTTGGAGATTGGTTTATCTTTTTGTTCTTACAAGTACAGTATTTTATGGTCATAGGATGACATGGCTGGGAAATTAAACTATCTATTGAGAATTCGGGATCAGGATAACTCTTTAAAGCCGAGCAATCAGCCCAGTTACAATTAGGTTATGGATACTTAGACCTTGCTCGTCGATCCTTATTATATTCTACATGTGGTTTCGCAAATTCCAAGAAGCCATGAATTTGTACCAATGTCTTGGTAATTCTCTACTTTCAGTGGCTATAGAATTCTTTCGTGATTGTCACACGATTTAACGGATATTCACGGAAATGTAGATATCAATGTATATTTTTTCCTAATGTAGGATTTAATGAGGGAAGGAACTAACCATCACGTTTTCTGAAGTGCGATAAGAGAATATTTTATAACCGAGTCAGAGTCAAACTCGGAAGTTTTGTTTTAGGTTAAGCCCACTTGACCTGACCAGCTATTTACCACATCTGCGCTTGATGATATTGGTTGCATAGAAAATAGTAAGTTCAGAGATTCGCGAAGGCTTTTATATCAACTACATCATATCTTCGTTATCAAAAAATAAAAAAAATAACCTGAATATGCTCGGAATGGAAATCCGAATTTTTTTGAAAATACTTCACACCCAAATTTACTTTAACCTCACCTTGGGAAAAAACATGTGAAGCATAATCGTACGAAATACTTCAAAACCCAAGTGCCTTCCGCCAAGACATCAGAATTATCCGAAACGAGTTTCTCACGGCCTTGACACCTTGCCAAGACGTTTTCCAAGGATGTTGTTTCACTGCACTCCTTAGTCAAATTTCATAAACACTAGGTTTCACTTGCATTGTCAGTATGAGCACTAGACCAAATTTTCGAAGGAAACTTGAATTCTCGCTCGATTCCTGCTCCAACCGAGCTGAACTTTTTTCCCCACAGGACTTCTCGACAGATCCTACCTAGATGTCTGTGAGTACACTATTCCTTGATTTGGCCAAGTAAAGCTGTAGGGTTTCTTATTTTATTGTAGTCGAGCCTGTGATAGATGTGTCAGATTAGACACAAAAGTATAATTCGGTTTAAACAACTCAAAAAAAAAAAATTAATTTCTCCAATTAACAGATAAGAGAAGATAAGATAAGACCTTTGATTTTGTCAGGTTACATTGGAAAAAAGGTTGAGGACTTCAGAAGATGCTCACCCTTGACAACGGGGACTTAACCCGAGCTTCAAGTTGTTACCACCTTCAAGCCAATTCTCGTCTCGAGTGGCTTGTATCCTAGCTGTGGCTATATAATAAATGTGATTCAAGTATTTGCCGAATGATTAATTAATGACGGATCTGGGGGATATATTTATTTTTTCCCGGGTGATGGAGTTTTAAGTTGCCCATTAAAACAAATGGGTGTGAATATAGTTTAAAGCTAAATCTTTACAATACTGGCGAGCTCTACAAATTCCAGGGGTGGCCAAGTCTCCCAAGACATGTAGCCTAAATTTCTAATTGTAGATGATTGTGAAATCCAATTTTATGGAACAAGTGGGACATAAGCCAAAAAGGAGCCACATATCTCGGTATATTTTTTCATTTTGTGCGCTGATTTGATAAAATATAGTTTTTGCAACGAGATTGAGCCACTTTGTCATACGTCCAAGGTGTGGTTGGAGGGTATTGTTGCTAAATATTCTTGAATTTAGCTTATTGTAATACGAGGTGATGCAGATACAGAAACACACCGCTATTTTACAAAGTATAGTCTACGTCATTTGGAGCCACTCCTGATTGTTAGGATCCGTGAGATACTTCCGGATTCAAAAGGTATGCGCCCGAAGCCGCATAATTATGCATATTGTGTCCCGTATTCTCACTTTCAAAATGTAAATGCGCATAAAGCCGAAAAAATATTCCGAGCTAAATTTGCAACTAAATTAATGAGCCGTACATTAAGGGTGTTTCAACGATAAGATTATTGTTGTAGTATGGCTTGTGCGGTGGAGAATAATTGTCTGTATTGATGTTACACGAGCCACTCGCCCCAAGATCGATCGTTAATTTATAATAAGCGATTAGATTAAAACTGAAATATATAAGGAGGTGTATTTGGCGTGGATATTCAGATTTCTTGTCCAACAAAACAATCAAGAAATGTTGGAGCCCACTAAGAGCCCTTTGGCTTCTGCTCACATCCAATCTTTGGAAACCGTTACTAGTCACTTAGACGAAGCAGACCATCAAGTCAATTTAGAGGCTGTAGATTCACATCCATTGTCGCTAAGTGATGTTGGAAAGACGCTTACACCTGAACAGAAGCAATTGGTTCTTAACAGAATTAATCTTGAAGGTTTGGAGCAGTTCCATGAATTGCCCTTGAAAGCCTCGTTCCTAATCGAGAAGGTCGAGAAAATCAGCTATGCGGAAGCATTCAAGATTCTCCAGGACTCAATTGTGGACTTGGAAAACGATATCAATATCCCAAATGGCGAGCTTGATCTTTACGAAGCTTTGCTCAAGAAAGCCGAGGAGCACAATATTGAGGACTTAGATGCAGAAGAACCAACAAAGGGTGCATTATCCGAGAAATACTATTCCGATGTTAATGTGAAGGAAGCAAAGGAATCAAGCAACGACTTATCTTCGCTCGAGTCGTTTAGTCTTGAAAACTACTCGCCATACAACATTGTTGACTGGAGACTTCAACTTAGATTAGAGTCTGTTTTGTTGGCCTACTACTCTCCCTATCAAGAAGTCAGAGCTGTCACTGATCCATTTGACGATCCTTCTACTCCTTGCGAAACTTTGAGAGTTTATATTATTGCCATTTGTTGGACTGCTATTTCTGCGTTTGTCAATCAGTTCTTCGATGATAGACAGCCAGGTATTTCGTTGGGATCATCAGTCGTCCAAATGTTTATCTATCCTTGCGGTAAGGCGCTCGAGTTCGCCTTGCCAAAATACAAGTTCAAGATCTGGAGATACGAGATCGATCTCAATCCTGGCCCCTGGACATTCAAGGAACAGATCTTGGCCGGTTTAATGGCCAGTTTTGCAGGAGGAACCAGTTATGTTGGATGGAATATTACGGTACAGAAGCTCGACATCTTTTACGCTAACAAATGGGTCGACATCGGCTACCAGATTCTTCTTCTTTTGTGTACAAACTTCATGGGTATTGGATTCGCTGGATTGTTGAGAAAGTTTGTGGTCTATCCAACTAGAAGTGTTTGGCCCATGATCTTACCAACATTGGCACTTAACAAGGCCTTGATTGGGGGAGAGAAGAAGGAAAATATCAATGGCTGGACTATTTCAAGATACTACTTTTTCTTTACCGTTATGGCAAGTTCGTTCCTCTACTTCTGGCTTCCTAACTATTTGTTCCAGGCCCTCTCTAATTTCAACTGGATGACATGGATCGCACCTCAAAACTTCAATCTCGCTACCATCACCGGCTTTACCTATGGTTTGGGATTCAACCCCATTGCTTCTTTTGATTGGAACGTGTTTGGAAGTGGTGCTTTGGTGAGTCCTTTCTACACCACCATAAACCTGTACATTGGCACGATTTTGGCCTTCTTTTGCATCGTTGGTGTCTACTACAGTAACTACAAATGGACCGCATACTTGCCTGTCAACAGTAACGGGTTGTTCACCAATACTGGAGGGCCTTATCACGTTACCGAAATTCTTAGCCATAACAGTTTGTTTGACCAGACGAAGTACGACGCTTACGGACCTCCCTTCTACACCGCTGCCAATTTGGTCGTCTACGGTGCATTCTTTGCTCTTTACCCATTTGCAATCATTCACGAGATAGCAGTTACCTGGAGGTCACTGTGGAAAGCCGTCAAACTGTTGGTCGGCAGTATCAAGAACTTTAGAAAATCCACCTATGATGGCTTTGACGATCCTCACTGTATGATGATGAGACAATACAAGGAAGTTCCAGATTGGGTTTTCATCCTTGTTTTAGTTATTTCGTTCGTTCTTGCTGTCATTTGTGTTGAGATCTACCCAGTCCAGACCCCAGTCTGGGCCATTGTGTTCGCTATTGGAATTAATTTTGTCTTTTTGATTCCTTTGACTACTTTGGAATCTACGACCAGTTTCAGTTTCGGATTGAACGTGTTGGTTGAATTAATTGTTGGTTATGCTCTTCCAGGAAATGGTGAAGCATTGATGTTCATCAAGGCCTTGGGTTACAATATCGACGGTCAAGCCGATAACTACACCAGTAACCAAAAGACTGCGCACTACGCCAAGATTCCACCTAGAGCCTTATTCCGGATCCAGATCTTGGGTTTGTTCATTGGTACTTTCATCAACTTGGCTGCCATCAACTTCAAATTGAACCACTTCAAGGACTACTGTATGCCACACCAGAAAAACAAGTTCTCCTGTCCAAACTCTACCACCTACTTCTCATCGTCCGTGATTTGGGGAGTGTTTGGCCCCAAGAAGGTTTTCGACCACTTGTACCCTATCTTGAAATACTGCTTCTTGATTGGATTCTTGTTGTCGATTCCTTGTGTGTTGCTCAAGCTTTACTTCCCAGTACGTTACACCAAATACTTCCAGCCTTCTGTGATCATTGGTGGTATGCTTAACTTCGCTCCATACAACTTGGCTTACTACACCGGTGGGGTATACTTGGCTACTGCATTCATGTGGTACATTAAATCTAGATACAGTTCCTGGTGGTCTAAGTACAATTATGTCTTCAGCAGTGCCATGGACGCCGGTATTGCCTTCAGTGCTATCATTATCTTCTTTTCAGTTCAATATCATCCAAAGAATATCAGCTGGTGGGGTAACAACGTTCCCTGGGAAGGTGCCGATGGAGGCGCTGGTCAAACTTCGTTGAAGAACGCCAGTTTGGCTGAAGGAGGGTACTTTGGACCTAGACAGGGCCACTACCCATAATATTCGTTTTTCAAGTTTTCGTTCGTTAAATTTTCGTTCTGGTTGTCTCACTTTCTCGTTTATAGTTTTGCCTTTGGGTGCAAAATTTAATTATACTTTTAACTGCTGTAGAAGTGAAGAGTATTGAGGCTACTCAATGCTATAGTGGTGATATCCTGTGACATCCTAGCCATCAAACCGTGTGGATCAGTATGCAGTATGACGAAGACTAGCCGTGTTCGGATATCCTGTGCTCGCATTCGTGAAAATGCAGCGCATTACAGAAAATATCATTATTTCGTTAAAGTAAATTGCGCAACCCTACACCTCTCGATCAAGTATATTGAATAAACCGTTGATAAAAAGTTCAATCTGTAATGCGTATTAATCTGATTGCAAAGTATGACTAGCAGTTTTTACAATTGCTAATAGATTTCCAGAAGAGTATAATTAGATCAAGCTACGAATTACTGGACTAGAGTTCAGATAAGGCTAGGGTTGATTCTATGTAGTCATAATTGCTGCCCCAGCTTTCCCCACTACCCGAGCAATTTAAACCTGATTGGCAGCATTTGGAGCGCGAAACTAATTTTGGTAGACGGAACTACCCCGGCGAAATCGATGTAGGAGAGACTAAGCCTGAGCGAAAGCCCTTGTGGTTTGCAGCACCAGCACATCAAGTGCTCCGTCAGAGTGTAGCGTACAAATATAGAAGAGAGTATCCGATGGTATTTCGGGGCACACAATAGCGCCACGATTTCTTGACTTGCTTGATGTTTCGGCGATACGGCCGTCGCATTGCATTGCCTGCGCACAGATAGTGTCAGGATGCCGGCAAAGAGCAAAACCCGTCGGGGCGAGCGGAACCCGTCAACGTTTCGTGGGCACTAGAGTGTTTGGCCAGCGCAAGCCGCATCCAGCTGATATGATAGGGGCGGCGGAGGGGAAAGATAAAAGCAAACGGAAAGAAGGAAAAAAGCCGAAGAGGCTCGCACGCCAGGCGGGCCAGCGCCCAGGAGCCAATGTTGGGGTTGGAGGGAGCCGTGGGGAAACGGCACAAACTAAGCCAACTTCAACACCAAACTACAACTTTAATACGTATCGTCAGTGTAGACCGGATTCATAATCATCATCTCTATGATTATCTCTAATTTGGCACCTTCTTGTGATATTGACGCTTTATCCGTCAATCTCAATTGCGGGGATCCCCTCCAGTCGCTTCCTGTTCCCACCGGGGAGTGCGGGTTATACGATGGCCCACAAAAAAACCAGAGCAGAAAAAAAAAGAAATTGTTCCACACCGAAGATCTTCCCCATGACCCCTGCACACAGCGGGGTGTCCTCCCGAAAATTTTGAAGCCTTCTTCCCCACCAAATGCATTTGGCAGCGGCGATTTACTACAATCTCTCCACGGTGTTCATCCTACTTCAAAATAAACGCTACTTTTAAGTGTTGTCACGTTAGCCAGTCACCTCGTTAGTGTTATTAGTCAGTTAGTATCTAGATAGTGTCTTTACAATATCTACTTTTCCTTTTATTTTTTTTTGGCGGCTAATTCCCAAACAAATCAAGTAGGGCTCCCTTTAATCCACCACCACATATTCTGCTGAATGGAGTCGATCACTACCGATCCAGAGGGTGGATCTACCATGGTTCTACCCGGATCCTACCAAGACCACGATACTTCCGCCAATAGTGCCGCTGCAAAGGCAAAAAAGGACCCTGCCTCGAGACCATACAAGTGTCCTTTCTGTGACAAGGCGTTCCACAGACTCGAGCATCAAACAAGACACATCAGAACCCACACAGGCGAAAAACCGCACGCTTGTACGTTTCCTGGCTGCTTCAAGAAGTTCTCTCGTTCGGACGAGCTCACCAGACACTTGCGAATTCACACCAACCCCAACTCAAGAAGAAACAAAAACCTCAACAAAAACACTTCCAGCTTCTCAGGCGACGAATCCAGTCTGACTAGCATACCGCCGCCACCCAAAAACCTCAAAAACGAGACGTCGTCCAAACGAAAAGCGCCTTCAAACTCACCCCCACCTCATCCGTTGTCTCCGTCCGAGTCCAGACCCACTTTCAAGTCCCATAATAGCAGCGACGAAGATGTCAAGAGCTCCAAAACAGATACCCCTTCAAGCGATATCGACGACCACTCGGCCATCTCCAAATCATCGCCGCATCTGGCTGAAGCACCCCTTCAAAAACACCACAGCACCATCAATATCGATATACTAGCCAGTGCAGCCACAGAAGAACTCAAGTTACTAGCAAACTCCACCACAAACTCCCCGGAAATGACCAGCGCAAACCCAAACTTGCCAAACCCAAACTTGCCAAACCCAAACTTGACCAACACCAACGCAAAATCACTCCCATCACTAACCGACTACTTCGGTGCTGCCAATACCCCCTCCCCCAGTACCTCCAGACAAAACGGCAACGCCAGCTTCCATTTTGTCAGCACCCCAGAACATCACCCTGCAATGCCATCTTCTTCCAACAATAACCTCCAATACCTCTCCAGTATTGCTGCTTTGAGCAAGGCGGAAAAGTCCAAGAGCTATACCAGCTTGACGCCCTCCAAAAAACTATACTTGAACTCGTTATCCTCACTTCAAATGATGACTCCCCTCAACCCACCCAACCAAATACACCAACCACAACCACAATCGGGAAATAACCGGACATTTGAAAGCTCAGATCTCGATTATGTCAAACAAAGGCTCAAGAAATCAAGGCCAAATAGCCCCAATCCCCAGACTTTTACGTTGCCAAACTCGCCTGTTCTCGGCTTATCGGCAGTCAATACCCCGATCATCTCGGCAAACAACAGTTCCACCAACTTGTCGTCTTTCTTCATGACTCCTTCATTCAGAACAACATCAAATCCAAACGAACAACATCATAATAACCGGAATGCCTCCAACAAAGACCATCCTCAGGACCCAACCACCCCTCCGTTAACATCCTTACAATCCCCCAAAACATCCCCTTCTTCCGAAAGAGGACACCCCAAACAAATACCAATACCCGCCAATGGAAAGTTGCCGTCTTTACGAAGCCTCAATCTCGATTTGCCTACAAACCTATCGATGCCTAGCTTATCGAGAGATTACTTCAAAGAGGCACATAAGTTTGCACCTCCACCAAGTCTTATGAAGAGAAGAGGCTCAGATAATGATACTCCTATGCATGGTAATAACTAGTTACATTGTATATTAATAATAGGTAGGAAATAAACTGTATAGTAGAATACTGGACGGACTGATAAGCTATATAGTAGAGAACACTGTAGGGATATTAGTTAACCGTTTAGAATAATTGCTGAACTAACCAATTGCACAGACTAGGTTAAAATTGTATAAACTGTATAGTAACATCCTCTGAACTAACTAACAGTCCAGACTAGGCTATGAATATTATAAATGTACAGTCGAAAAATCACTAGGGTACTTGAGATAAATTACAATTGTATCACACAGTGGTGGTTATGTGAAGGGAAAGATCAGATATAATGTATAAAAAGACTCACGCAATTTATGTACTTAAACTCCTATGCGTTTAGATAGTCACACCAGTGATATATCAGTAGCATTTTATTGAGTAGTTAAGAAATTGCACTAGCATGGGTGAATTATGTATTTTAGTAGAGCGAAAAATACTAGGGGAATAGATAAATAACGCATTCATAGTTCTTTCCCATGGATATGCTTACTCTCGAAATACCTTGATAAAGCAAATGGCTCAGAGTCACTTCAGCATTTTCCTATTTGCTTAATACTCTCTTGGATTTTCTTGTCGATCAGCCCCCCTTCATAGATGTCAAGAGGTGTCTATTTGGGTGCAAAAATTGCGAATAATTAGTGTATATTAGACAATAGAGCATTTTCTACTACATTGTCTGAAGTCTATGTCCGATTAATGAGTGAAAGACGACTGTAAAATGCCACCTGAAATTTAGTAGGTACCAGATTGCCGTAGCTAAGCGCTCGGTTTATCTAGTTAATAACCTAGGAGTTATTGAGCGTTATCTAGTGGGTGTCAATTAGTTGGTTATTTTCGCAGCCATCGCTGAAAGTCGACAAGAGAATTAGAGAACGGTAAGAGTGCAGAAGGAGAGCTGCAAGCAAGATGTGAATAGAAATGAGTCAATTAACTGTTCACTTGTCACATCTAAGCTTCATAAGCTATTGTGACCTCTAAGTTTTTCACTTGCCATATGAGTGCTAGGATGTTGTGCTTTGTAGATGGTTAAGAAAGCTAAGTTACCATTACAGTATGTCGGCCAAGATTTTTGCGATACCATTGAAAGAAATAGGTCAGGTATCTGCTGCTCAACTACAAAATATATTACAATTGAGGTGCGTTGGGTCACTAATACAGTATGTCATCCAATGTAGGGCTACTAATAAACAGTAAAGTCGAATTTATGCTTTATTTAGGGTTACTATAGCAAACTGAACAATAGAATTTGACTCAGAGATACTAATATAAACTGCGATTGTATATCCAATTGAAATATACTTGTTGGGTTTTATATCTTTATTTAAAAGAAATCAGCTAATCTGCTTGAAGAAAAATCTAGCCAGAAGAGAAATGTAGGCTTATTTATATTCGCTGTGGAACCGTGAAAGAGCAACGATTGTAAAAGGTTCGGAACAGGTTTCTTGTCAGTCGTTGCAATAGTCGATTGCAGGAAGGCTTATTGATATCAAACTCTTGTCCATTGTTAATTGGTTTCAAAAATCACTCAACATCGAAACTTATTGACATCAATAACGTCCTTGGTCTTAAAAAATCACTCAAATTCAGTATCGAAGTTTCAGCAATCATATTGGTTGCAAATATTCGCTCAACTCTTGGTAAACGTCATTAATTGTAATTAAGAGTAACGGTAGTAGTGGGGCTTTTAGAATAGGGGTTCAAGCACCTCTGGTACCTTGCAATTCCTTGAGATTCTGTTGATAACTAAGTATACATGAATTCTATTGGAATACAAGTTGGGTCTCTATTGATAATACGTTTATATTAATTCCTTTCAATTTGTAACTATTAATTTACTTATACTTAACCTACAGTCCAGACTTCTTCTTCGTCTTCGAACCTATCACTAAACATGGTTTCTGCATCACCGCCAGCCTCGATTCTTTCCCTCTCAACACCAGCCAATCTAGCAGCAACTCTCTTTGTGTAGTCACCAATAGATCTAGGAACAATGGAAGCACCTGTAACTGTAGTGAAGGACTCCTTACCACTGAACCAAGCATTAAACTCGGCCATTTCTACGTCTTCAACCAAATTGAATACAGATAAGTAGGCCTTTTCTGCGGCCAACTTGATCGGAATAATCGTATCACGAAGACACACAAAAATACTTGGAATCAACACATCAAAGTTGGCCTTGACGTCGTTGAAATTGAACCGAGAAATGGTACGGATTACTACCAAAGACAATCTTCTTGTATCAAGAGAGGAGGATACTGGTTGGACGGTGGTGACGGCCAACTGGTGAGCCAAGCGAGCGATGTTCTCGCGGCCCAATCTGAATTCAGACTCGCTTTCAATCGACTCGGGTTCTTTAGGCGATTTGGTAAGACCTTCCAAGATCAACAACTTACCTACAGCAACAACGGCATTGTCGGTGATATAAGGCACAGACGAGTTGCAGCAGTCAATTACAAACGACACAATGGCGTCAGTCAAGCCGGTGTTGAAGATATGAACTGGTGAGTAGCGCAAGAACGAGTTGATGGCCAAAACACAGAACTTATCGTTGGAACCATCGGGTTTTTCAAGCACCTTTGACTTGATGATGTTGGCAGCTTCGTCAAGAGATAAGGTGTTGGCCAAGGATCCAATGAGTCTGGCGTACGAAACGGCTGATTTGTCGTCAACAACCGTGATTTCGTCTTCGACCAAGGTCATGATCGAAGTCTTGGACGATTCGTTCATGTTCTTACCGGCCTTATTGACTACTTCCAACATGGCTTTCAACAACGACGTCTTTACACCTTGATCGCTGGTGTTTTTAGCACCGGCAACCAATTCAGTGACCAAGGAATCGATTCTAGGCTGGAAACTGATCAACGTTCCCAACGAAACTACCGCTCTTTCACGCAATGTCTGGTTGGAAACATCCGATAAAGAACGCACAAATGTTCTTTGTAATTGTGGGATAAATGGTCTCAAGAATTGAGGAATCTTGATCAATAAGTTGTTAAGAGCCTTCAAGATAGCAGCCTTGATGTCGCTCAGAACCTTTTCACCAATCACACGAATCAAAGGACCGGTCATGGTGGTAGCGAACGGCTTCAAGTTGGCACCCGGAGTCTTGTCGATGATATCGGCAATAGCCAAAGCACTGGTTTCTTTAAGATCCGCATTACCATACATAAGACCGTGCAAGAACACAGGAAGAATACAGTTGGGGCCTCTTGCGATCTTGAACCCTTGCAATTCCTCGTTCTTTACACCGGTAAGTCTCAAAGCCTGGTATGCTGGTTTGACCAATCTGTCCAACGATTCCTTAGGCTGGGCCTTTACCAAAGCTGTTAATGTCTCAAATGTGCCTTGGACTACATCTGGCGAAGGATCACCAAGAGATAATATGAACTGCGAAACCATATCTTGGGTATAAGTTGAATAATCCAAGGTGGTGTGGGCGAAAAAGTTGCCCAAACGGCCGTAGACAATGGCTCTTTTGGCGGAGTCTTCGTGCTTGGCCAACGAAAGAAGCTGTTGCATAAGAGGATGCACTCCCGAGTCGCTGGTTATGGATAACAAGATATTGTCAAACGCAAGCTTGAGGTCTTCCAGACCTTCTTTATCACCTTTATTGTCTGCGTCAAGAATAGCAGATATTAAGGTGTTGATAATCAAGCCGAGTCTCTTGAACAAGGCACTTCCAGCTACAGAAGCCAACGACGCAAGGGCCTTGGCTTTGAACGAGTCGATAGGAGGCGTCAATAACGTAGGAATCAAGATCGGGAAGATGATATCGGACTTGGAAGCCATGATTTCCTGCAAGGCAGCCAAGGCGTTTTCCGATGCCAAAGAAGAGCCTTCAGTATCTTGCAACATGTTGAGCAAGTGGGGCAAGATCTCGTCAATAACCACCTTACCCAATTCTTCTTGTAACGACTCAAATGCCTGTGCAGCACTAGCACGGATACCAGCACTGGAATCGACCAAAGCCTCACGAATAATCGAGATAAATACGTCCTGGTACTCGACAAGACCTTCATATTGCGTGGACTTGATCAATTCGGTCAAAGCAATACAGATACCTTGTCTGGATACCGGATCGTTGGCAGAAGCAGCCAAAGTCTCTTGCAAGGTTGGTAACAAGCGAGACAAAGCGCCCGATCCGACTCTGCGGACCATTTCTCCCAATGTCTGAGCCGCAATTGTACGGTGAACTTCCTCGGAAGATGCCAATCTCTTGATGATAATCGATGTCAAAGATGGCAAGATTTCCTTGACGGTCTTTGGAGTGTTTGCTACCAAAGCCTTCCAGATATCCACCGCAGCATTTCTGACAATACCAGCGGTATCGGATCTGCAAACGAACAACGAGGCCAAAATACGATCTCTTCTTTCCTGGCCCAAAATCTCGACCAAAGTCTTGTTGACTTCGTTGGTGGAGTGGTCAGAAGACTCGTCGAGCTCGGTTTTACCGGAAATACCGGTGATTTGGAACAACAAGTCTCCGGTAAGCTCGACAGAAGAAAGACGAATACGGTAGCTGGTGTCGCTCAAACCCTTTTCGAGCTCAGGCAACAACAAGTCGACGGCCTTAGTAGCGTAATTATTGACAATTAAGCGACCTGCTCTCAAAGCGGTGTCCCTAATATCCTCGTCAGTATCGGCCAAACCACCCAAAATAGGCGGGATAATACTGCTAAGATAAGGCGAGAATTGGGTTCCGAAACAGACGGGCAAGAACAACAATAATGGCATGAAACCGGCCTTGATATAGTTCTTTGTAGAGGTGGCAGAGGCCAAAATTGTAGGCAACAATTCCTCCAACTTGTTGATACCCAAACCACAAATAACTTCGGCCAAGGCCTGTGCAGATCCCAAACGGTCTCCTTGCTTCGACTGGTCCTTCAAGGTATCCAAGAGTCTTGGAATCAAATCAGGGAACCTTTCTTCACCCAATTTCTCTACCAAAGATCCCAAAGCTCTGGCTGCTGTAGATCTAGTACTTGGAACAGGATCCACCATGGCAATCTCCAATTCAGCTACTAATTGACCTAAGTATGGACTCAAGTCCTTGGAGTCGACTAAAATGGCCATATTTCCTACAATTTGACAAGCTTTCTTCTTTGTACCGGCCGATCTGTCCTTCATACCTCTGTGAATAACGTGGATAATCAAGGCAAGCGAAGGACCATCGATATAGTGTACAAACTGCGTCTTGATCAACTTATCAAGAGCAAGATCAGTGTACTTGGTTGGGTCACCAATAGCATTAATCAAGTCCGGAACAATGGCCTGGATTTCAGGGTTTCTAATGACTTCTCCGAATCTCTTTAACGACTGGTCCGCTGCTTTACGGACCTCTTTGTGAGTATCGTTCAAGACACCTACAATTTCTGGCACAATAGTCGATAACGAAGCACTCAATTGGGTAGGATCCAAGTACGCCATGGACCCCAAAAGCTCCACCGATCCCTTCTTGGATCTCCAAGCGATTTCATCAAGATTAGAAATAGCAAGCGGAATTAATTTCTTGACTCCAAAACTGGTGGTGTTCTTCATGATCTGCTTGGCTGCCGAGTCGGTAGCTTCTCTGACCTCAGCTGAAGTGTCACCGAGCGATTTGAGAATAATAGGCAAGATCTCAATGACATAAGGCTCGAAGAATGGGCCCAAATTAAGTGCCAAACACTCAAATACAAACGAAACACCTTCTCTTTTCACAGGACTCTTTTTATCGTCGGCCGCATCAGTAAGAGTACGGATAATATCGTACTTTTCCAACGCCTTGATACCTACACCTTTGACCAAACCTGAGATACCGTAAGCAGCACCTCTTCTGGCCGCAAACGACTTCTTTTCGTTGAACAAAGTGTCGAAAAGGGTCTCGAAGTGCTGGTGCAATTTCAGCTCAAACGACTTCACCAACGGAGCAATACACTTGGAAATAGCGTACTGAACGTCTTCCGAAGGCGTATCAAGAGTCTTGAGCAATCTCTCGATAATACTCTCAAGTCTAGCGTCCAGAGCACTCAAGTGCTGCGCCAAGGCTCCGTACAAGATAATGACGTTTTCCTTGATATTATCCTGGACTTTCGACCGCTGGTCTTTGGCTCCAAGATTGGCTTCAAATATAGGAATAAGTGTCTCTACGTATTGGGCTCCATGTACCTTGATGATCTCTATACCGGCATCCTGCAATTCCTGGCGTACCAACTCGTCTTTATCGCCCAAAGCCTCGTCGTTGACAAAGAAATTGAACACTTTTTCAATAGAAGTGCTCGAAGTAAAGAACTGCGCAAGCAACTTCAACGCTATGGCAATGGTACTTCTGGGTTCCCAGGTATCTTTTTGGTCGAGCGAAGACTTGACTACCAAGCCAAAGCGATCAAGAATAGGTGCTGGTGGGTTTTTCTTGACATTATAAAGATCAATAAGAGATTGAAGAGTAGCTTCGAAATTGTCGCCAGAAGTGGCTCCTACAATGGCTTTGGCCGTGGCCAATCTCAAGCCTCCGTCTTCCGATCCGGCCAATTCCAACAACTTATCTACTGAATTTTCTTCCAACTGCATCTGGTTATCTTCCCAGATAGTCGAGGCGATTTCAGCAGAGTTGGAGTCTTCACTGTGAGCAGCAATCCAGATTTCGTTGGAATAAGTGATGTCGCCCATCAAGTCAAATTCAGAGTCAATTCCCTCCAAAATGGCCGTCCGCACAAAGATATTAGGTGTCATGATGTTCTGCAACAACATCTTCAAGTCGTCGGGCTTATAAGTAGGAGCAATGTACTGGCACATAGACAAAAAGCACTCTTTGGCTAGCTTGGCCTTGGAAGGTAACTTCATAAGGGAAAGAAGCACCGCCAAAATCTTGGTTCTAGGAATACTATCGTCTTCAAAAGCCTCGGCATGAGCCGCAATGATCTCGATACTCAAAAGCAATTGTTCTTCTTCAGGGTCTTCTTCAGTGAATTCAGAAGTAACGGCCTGTTTGGACGAGTTCTTGATAGCCACTTCCTTTCCTATCTCCAATACTCTGGTTAATAAAGGCAAAATGTACGATAAACTCAAGGATCCAAGTGGTTTCTGGTCCGATAAGATCTTTACTCTGAACAAAAGACGGCTGACCAAGTCTAAAAGTGGTTCTTGCAAATAGTTTTCGGCTAAACCGCCAATATTGCTGATACGCACAGTAGCAATACCGACAAACTCTTTTAAGGAGCCCAAACGTGGCGATACGAGTTTACTGAGCTCCACAAACGTCGATACTGGCTCGGTTCCAAAGAGTTCCTGGACATTTGGCAGCTTGCAAACATCCAAAAGTTTACTAATAGCAACAGGATACCAGTGTTTGGCACCGTTTTCCACCTGGACAGCTTGCTGAACAAGCTCTTTGATGAGCGAAAATGCCCGTTTTACTTGGTTTACTAGAGTCTGCGTGTCTCTACGTATAGCAGACTCCTTGGCGAGCTGCTCATTAACAACCGCCTGTTCTTCTCTGGTCAATTTTCTGGGCTTCTTTTTGCTTTCAAGCTCCTTCTTTACACTTTCTTCCCACTTCTTTATCTCGTAATCCTTGGTGTTCTTGTCGTGGTTTTTTCCTGTTGGCTGGCTCAAAACGTCCACCACCAACTCACCTTCGGTTCCGTTCCAGATCTGGACTGTTTGAGAGTCGATTTCGTTAATTCTTTCCAAATTGATATCGTCACTAATAGTACGAGCTACTTGAGGAGAAACTGTTTCTGGAATAATAAAAGTTACAATTCCAACGGCCTTTACTGCTGCCTGGTACAATTCACTGCTACGTTCAAGCTTGGTGTACTCCAAGATACTTTCCAATATTGGGTTTTCACTCAAAAGCTTCGCAATATCGATGGAATATCCACTTCTCTGTACAAGTCCTACCCAGCCACTCTTGATAGTAATAGAAGGGTGATTGGCCACTACAAGAAGCTGGGTCAAGTTCTGTTCCACCAATTGCTGTTGACCGGGAATTTGGGTCAATACAGGAAGAATGGTATTTATGCTCTTGATATTCAACTTGAGTGTTTCGTCTTCTGATTTCAAGCATTCATAAATACTCTTGATAATCACTTCGCTAAGTTTTTCGTCATGTAAGTTTTCACGAAGAGCTTCGATGGCTTGGTGGTGAATGGAGTATGGAGCATTGGCAGAAATAATAAAGTAGATCCATGCCAGGCCATAGTTGATTCTCTCTTCTTCACTTAAACTCTCAATGTACTTGGCAGTAGCTGCTAAAGCTCTGATAGCCCATTTGAATTCGCAGTTTAGGGCCAATTTCGTATAAACTCTCGAGTCAATAAGCAGGGGTCTTTCGCCAGAAGGTTTCAAAGAATTAACAAAAATGGTCTCTGTTGCTTCTATGGTATTTTTGTACTTTTGGGCTAAAGAAATGGTCACATAAGCACTCGTTATACCTTTGTTGGTCACAGTAGGCAATGGAGCTTGCTGGGCTTCCTCAAGCGAAGCCACTAGGCTAGGATAGATCTGCTTAACCACTGATTCCACATTATCATTAGCTTGGTTTAACAGGTACAATTTTTCACCTGCAATATCAAACCAAATACGTCTCAAAGGCAATTTTTTGTCTGACAAGCCAGCCTTTAATTGGCCCACAATTTGGTCCAAGACCGACATTTCAACATCACTGGCCAATAATTGGAATGAATGCTTGATAAAAGCCTCAACTAGCCCACCAAGCGATACTTCGTTCTGGTCTTTAGGTATTAATGGTAACAAAGCCAGGATAATTTTGGTGGATACGTTTGGACTGGATAATAACGATAACGACGAGAGAATTAGGGCCTTGTACTCTGTATTGGAAGTCGACTTGAAGCTCTTAAACACTTCATCGATGTACTTTCCAATAAGCTCATCAGACTCGTAATTAAAGTGTTTTACTATCGACTTTAATGAGCTGAAAGCTCCGGTTCTGACGGGTTCTTTGGTGGATTTGAGGCCTGTGAGAATAGATCCCAACAACTTCGACTCAATTAACGTCTTGTCCATCACAATATTCTCAGATAAGTGCTGGAAAAGTAACGGCAAAACTGTGCCGAACGAGTTGTCGGAAGACCTCAAAATGGCCTTTTCGATATGAGGTAAAAGGCTTTCTACATCCTTCTGGTCGATATGAACATTGACAAACTTGCCAAATACTGATAAAGCGTGTGCTGAAGGAGCAGTTTTGCCCAAAAGACCGTTGTTAGTGTAATATTCCACCACCAAAGGCTTCAAGCTCTTTGTCAAGTACTCAACTAATCCCGGCCTCGTGGCAGATAAGTCGACAAGAGCATCTGTAACTACACCAAAGTACGTCAATAATACGTCTGGCGATAAAGTGGACTTTAAAAGAGCAGTATAATAAGTCTCAGCGTGGCTAAAGTCACTCAGACCGTCGCCGTATTTGGCCAGAAGCGACTCTACGATCGAAGTTTTACTACTAACCAACACAGCGTGATGGACTCTTACTCTGTGCTTGTGGTGTTCTGAAAAGTCTGCGCTTTGGGCGATAGCATGGTTCAAAATGGCCGCTTGAGTCTGCACCACAAGGCCCAATAAGTCCGATTCAGAAGAGCTCCATGCCAAGACGCTAAAACGGTTTATCCAGTTGAGTAAGGTGAGATAGTCGGTGACGGCCATGGTCACGTCTTTTTGGAGCACCTGCGCATTGATATACTTGACAAATACGGCCAAGTACTTGCAGTCATATTGCACCAATGCTTCCAAAGTTTTGAGGGCTTCATTTCGGGAATTGACATCTTGGTAGTAATTGTAGGTCTTGAGGATGCGGATGGCCACGCCGTTCAACTCAGATTCCTCGATTTGGCCCTGTGAAACCACCTGCTGGAGCTGTTGCAATAGCGGAATTCTCCTGCTGGTGAGCGAATCGGCAAGAATGCTGGCATAATTGGGCTTGATCTGGTCCCATTGAGTGCTCATGATACCTATGGAGTGATTGTTTGTATCAACGAGTTTTTTGTGGATGAGTTGCTACTGTTTCTAGTGTTCCTGGTATATGAGTCAGAATGAGTAGATGCTGATCTGGGAGATCTCGTTCTGGGATGCTGCGAAAAATGCTATGGTATGCGGAAGATGTATCACTCAGGACCGTCTCTTGTTTCTGACGGCACCAATTTTGTCAATGCAGCGCTGTTTCTACTCTATACACGGCTCTCTACGCCAATCTACGTCGCTATACTGGCTTGGTTGCAGAGCGGTCGTGCGCAGGCAAAAATGAAAATTTTCAGCACTCATACATCCATATGAGTCTTCAGCGTTACCCGGCGCGCGGCCGCCTATATAAACCCCACGAATTGGCATTCTGGGCTGGCTCGGTATCAACTATAACAGCCGATGAGGAATGACTAACTCCGTTGCAGCAAACGGCTATGCCGTGACTCGAACCTCGCACGAGGCCCGGGCGCTGTGGAAAACATCAGGTCTACACCACACTCAATGATGTATAGAATCTGAGGCTGCTGTTGATATCGTAATCAATCGATCCAGTATCAAGATCGTGGAGCAGTAAATTTCTCAGAATCTAGTCTTGTAAAACTGTAGTATTTCGAAATAGTGAATTGTGTCGATAAGATGGTACCAATTACAGTAACGTATAATATATACTCTAACACCATGTGATAGGATGTTTACGCAGCCTAGTGTTTGACAAATGGTGCTCGAAGGTTGGAAAACGACTCTGAAAAATTAATACCCCAATTTTGCCAATTTGCAGCCACGGTTGCAAAATATAATTCACGAACCCACATTGAATTGAAAACGCCCATTACGTAGAAAGTGCTTTTTATCGAGCAGCTGGGAGCTGCTAGGATGTTTCATAAGTCCTGGTGGCAGGTCAAGTTGGTCGCCAAGGAAACTTCCTGCACCTTACATTCGGTGCAGGCGCTTTCTTATCAACATCTACTTCTCTACGGTCACCATTGCACTTGCTCAGATGCAAGTGAAACTCGCTTGATACCCCAACTGTACTCTTAACATCCATTGCTTCCGAGGATTATAACCTACTCCACAGTGGCCAACACATCCACAGTCATCCTCTTACTCTGGTACTGCACATGCTAATTTGGGATATCTTGTGAAATTCGCGATGTTCTGGAAGATTTCAGATTCGAAGCCTTGCATTGAAATATCAGTCCACAATGCATCGTACAGACATACGATCATCTGAGCCCAACAATAGCTCTTACCGAGGCTCAAGTATTTGTTCCAAACCCAGAAATACATAGAACTCTACAAAACGTCTCTACAAAGAAGTCTCTACAAATAAGTCTACATACTAAATTTGCACTCTAAGGCTCTTTTCTATGCGTTAGTCTATTAGAGTAAATGTCTTAAAAAATCGTTTGCATCAATTCTTCAACCTTTAACGATTAGAATGATTTAAAGCTCTATAATCTATGGAGTGTCTACTGTTTTGTATAGTTTGTTGTATTATTAAGAAATAACTATATAAGAACTGAATAAAGCAATAACTTTTGAATTGAGGGTGAATTAGTTTCAAGATTTATAAATAGGCCTGTGGCTAATGTTCATGATTCATAACAAGAAAAGCGTCGTAAATAAATAATGGTGGTGATGGTATAAACCTGTTTAATTGTCACCGTGCTTGAAGCAACATCTGTTTCCATAACGACAGTTACCGTGCTTGGCCCAGTTGGCACAAGGCTTGGATCTCCATTTAGGCGGCCTTTCTACTGCCTTCAACTCGTTTTCTCCGTGCGCAAACTGGCATTTGTTGCCATATGGACAAAGACCCATCTTCATGAACGAAGCACAAAGCTCGGTTTTGTACAATTGGGTATTGACCATTTGCTGCTGCTGGTTCTGTTGGTTGAGTTTGGAGGCATAGGAGTCGTTGGATGTTTCTGGAGCACATATGTCTCGGGAACACAGAGGATTTTTGTAGTTGCGAGAAGGGCTCAACTGTGGAGGAGCGCTGTGAATGATGTTTTGAGGATGGTACTTGTGAGTAAGACCTTGTTGTTGTTGGTATTGAAGTTGCTGCTGTTCAAACTTGAAAAGCTCTTCGTTTTCTTCAATAAAATATTTCTGGTTGTACTCTGTACGCATTTCAGTATTGTGCAACAAGTTTTCTTCAGTAAGAGCATTAAGAGTAGGCTTTATGTTTATGTCTGAGTACAAGGTATTTGGCAAAAGCGACTGAGCATAATCAAATGGGTCTCTTGCATAATTAGGAGGAAAAGCCAGACGATTAAGACGCTGGTTGGGCGATGGCGCCATTCCTTGCCACAAGTTGGGAGTGACAGTTGAAGCCGGCGAAATCGTCAAGGAGTCAGCAATGTTGGACAGCGAGGTGGAAGACGAACTAGTGGTTTGCCACAATTCAGGCAATAACTCACCCTGGAAATCGCCAGCCAAGTCGGCGGTAGACGACGAGGTCGATGTGGTGGACGATGCAAGACTAGAGGGCATAGCAAAATGCCTCTGAGCCTTGTTTTCAGTAGCACCACCATATTGGGCAACATTTGAGTGCATGGCGCGATGCTCGGCTGATGCCGCAATATTCACCGAGTGCGGACATATCGAATCTTGCTTGCCGGAAACCTCCAATGGCAACACTCTCAAGGGAACTTGATGATTGTGATGAAGAAACATATTCAGAATAGTAGAATAATATTCAGAATAATGTGTAGTTTATGATAAGATAGTCAAGACCAGATGAATGGTATCAAAAAGTGGTCTATTTTGGTGTAGTGGGAATTAAACTAATTTAAATCGCGAGGCGCTAAGAAAATTAGATGAAGATCGACCGACTTTGGAGTGGTGTGATAATACAATGGAGCAAGTCAATTTGAGGTCAATTTGGTGGTTAGTTTACTGGTATATAGTATACTTTCAACAGTCAATCGATATTTATCTCTCTAAAGAAAAATTAACTTTGGCCACCAACTTGGTGTAAATCCACTTGTTTATATTTGGAATTGGTTGTAAAATTGATGGGAGGGGAAGTGATCAAAGTTTTGTTGGTTTTGTGACTAGGGCGGTACGGTGGGAATGTGCGAGTCCGTACGGAACAAATTAGAGGAGATTATCTGCGTGCGAGAGGGGTCGAAACTCCCGTGGGTCTCAGCGTTTAAGCGACCGAAAATCTAATCGGCCTCACGAGTGAGGTGATGTTGTATGAGGTGATGCTAAGTGTGGCCAAGCTAAGTAAGTTAGAGTTTTATTTCTCTTTTTTTTTTTTTTTTTTTTTGAAGGGGGGAAGAGACCAGAGAGGGGATATCAAAGAGTGAGTAAAAAAGAACGCGGATTTGAGAACAGGTGTTATTTAGCGGGCAGGAGTGGTGCGATCAGAATAGGCACGGGTCCAGTGGTGTGGGCTCAGTGTTTTGGGTTTAGTGGTGTGAGTTCATTTGTAATGTTGGTAGCACGTTGTAGTACAAGCGTATATTGGTGTCTAAGCCGTTCCGGGATTAGCCTGGCGTGAGTTCCGAAGCTTTCCCGGTTTGTATACCACTTTACTACATAATTGCTTGGATATCTTGCTATTGTATCTTCTATTCCCGATATAGCAAGCCGGTGGTGGGGGGTGGGTGGGGCTGCGTTTTTGTTCTGCGACTTTTCTATCTAAATTTTTTGGCTAAAAATGATTGTGTTGGTCTGGTCCTGCACAGTGCCTCCGATCTTCGGAATCCATGTAACATTAGTGTCAACTGATGCAGCACTCCAAAAAACGGGCGACGTATTCGGAGAATTATAATGCGACAACGAATTTCCCCGAGAGGGGATTGGTTTCGAGCATTTAAAGTTACCAATTTTGTTTCAGTAAATCGTAGCTTGTAGCTAACTAGTTCTCAAGTAAATCTTTAAACGTTTAGGTTCATGTAGTCTGATTACAATATACCCAATAAGCGGCTAAAGTTTGGTCTATCTTCCCCTATTTTTTCGGCTAGTGACATAATACATTATTGTGGCCAATTCAACTTTTTTCCGATGGGTGGAGAAATTCGCGACTTCCGGTTATCTGGTCTATTGGCTGTATGACAGTTCCCCAAAGGACGATATGAGATGAGATTTACAATAGTTACAAGCCCCATCATCTTGGCACTTTTCTTCTTACTCCACTTTTGAGATTCCTTTTGAGATTCGTCTCATCAAAATGTTTAATTTTCTTGCTCATTCCCCACTTTGCTATCTCTGTAGTGAAACAGAACCCCGACCCCGATCTACTCCTCTCTACACTAAAATGGGTTTGTTTTCCTTTCGTACCTGCCAACCTTCCGCGTTCTTTTCTAAAAAGACCCCGGCGAACAATGTAGATAGGGCTGGTCTCTTCCCCTCCCCAGTTAATGCAAGTGTAACCGAGATATAAGCGGAATAGTCACGTGATGGTTCCGTCAATTGCAATCATAAACGTCGTTTCAAGTTGCTGCGGTTATCCCGAACCGTATTCAGCTCAGAGTTTGTTTGCAAAGGAGGGGAGCACTCCATCCCATATCGAGCCATCGTGTCTCGACTGGTCCGTCACATTGCTGTACCACTCACTAGAGTTTCAACCGGTGGCTACGCAGCCGTGTGCCATCCGACGGCGACAAAATAGAAATATATCATGTGACTCATCATGTGATCGCTTAAGTGATTCTCTGCGTTTGTTTTTGATGTTTTCACGTGACCAAAGTAAACATCACTTTTACGCGTACCTCAAATATGACATTATAGAGGCCGATGATCAACTCAAATAACCTCCAGGTACATCTAAAATGGCTCAAAAGCACATCGCCCCAAGTTCCTGATCCGCATCTAGTCTCATTGGCGCTAAAAAAGTACGAGAAAAGCTCTACGAACGGCGCAGATCAGCTGTTCCAATCGCGCCAAATATCAGTGCCTGATTCAATACCATCGAGCTATTCGCCACCAGTTAAAAGTCACACAACCATATCAAATGAGGTGCCTAGATCACGAATAGAGTCTCCAAGGCACATCAGTCAAAATATATCCACTTTTGGCGACGAAGACGACGATGACATCATCGATTTAACAGCAGACTATATCAAGCCAAAGCCAGTTAATAACTTTGTGCAGCCGAAAACACAGCCGAAAACACAGCCGAAAACACCAAAAATAGCATCAAAAGAGCCAGACTTTGCTGTGCCGAGAACAATTAATGTTCTCGATTCACTTCAGCCGCAAGAAAGCGCCTACTTTCCAACAAATATACCATCCAAATCCGTAATAACACCTTCAAAATCAGTATCAGCATCTAGAGAAAACTCAGTGAAATTGAGCCAGTCGAATTCTACATTGAATTCTGCCCTTAACACCTTAATTTCCCTACAAGACACCAAGATCAAGCTATATGAGCAACGCTTTCAGGTCAGCGAATCGACGTCGCTTTCACTTGATTCCAAGCTTAAATTCTACAAAAACGAGTTTGATCCCAGACTCGCAACTATTGATAAAGAAATAGCAGCTGTGCGAGCCAAAGTAGCCAGTCTATCGGCTTCTACTATTACAAATTCCACCCAAATAGGGACAACTTCAACCCAGATAGGAACCACTACTATACAAAATTCACATATAGAAACTACTATACCCCATAATTCCGAGAAAATAGAAGAAGATACATTTGAGTTTTCGGACGATGACGACGAGGCCATTATCACTGCAGCAGCCAATCCTATAGCCAGTATACCGAGAGCACAGTCCAGCAGCCCAGCAAAAATGTCCAATAATTCAGTATTTAAAGTGCCAGAAACGCCTAATACTCCCATTGATCTAGAAATAGAAGAAGTGCAAGTACGAAATCGAGTTTCTGAGCCTCGAAATAGGACTGAGCCTCGAGATATTGTGCCAGAAGCAGACGTTTCAGTGGAAGAAGACCATTTTGGCGACAGAACCATGGATGGACTTTTGACACCAACGCAAGAGCGAAACGACGAGGACGATCTCGGCAGTTTTATTGACGACAATACAGCTCTAAGTGATGATGGGTCGTATACTTCCAGCCATTCAGATTCTCAAAATTACGCCGTAAAAGTGGATGGAAACGAACTCGAAGATATACGATTATCGCCAGATGTAGCAGAACAATACGGCATCAAGTACTCGCAGACGTCAGATGTCAACTTGCTTGACGACGATATTCTGACCCAAAAAGACGAGGGCCTGGTCGACGTAAAGACGGAGCAGATCGAAGAGATTGACGAAAATGTAGAGGAAAATGACGACGAAATAGAAGAAATCGAAGACTTTACTACACAACTTAACGAAGAGAGAGAGCTCAATGACGATGTGATTATCGAGATCTCGGACGAAGAAGAGACTTATTTCAATGAGAACAACCAAAAGAATTTGGATAAACCAAAGAATGAGAATTCAAATATGGAGAATTCAAAGAATGGTAAAGTTTCGGAGCTATTTATTGAAAGCGATATGGAGTTTAGTGACGACGACGACCATGAGCTTATGGATATTCTCAACAACCATAAAGAAATCCGATCGTTCCAGGATTCTGGAAGCCCGAGTGTAGAACAAGAGCCTGCTCCTCAAGGAAGCGAAGCGTTTATAGCAGAGATATACCAGGTGTTGAACTCGATATTCAAGCTCCAGTCGTTCAGACCCAACCAGCTAGAAGCCATTTCCTCGAGTTTACAAGGCAAAGACGTATTTGTTCTAATGCCAACTGGAGGAGGAAAGTCGCTATGTTACCAGCTTCCAGCATTAATACAAGGGGGGAAAACTAAAGGTACTACAGTGGTAATTTCTCCATTGATTTCGTTGATGCAAGACCAGGTTCAGCACCTTTTAAAGCTCAATGTAAAGGCCGGAATGATCAGTTCCAAAGCCAACACCGAAGATAACAAGCAGACTCTCAATTTGTTTCGCGATGGATTTCTCCAAATTGTCTATTTATCGCCTGAAAAGGCCAACAAATCGTCGATGGTCCAGCGGATTATAGGCAAACTCTACGATAATAACCAGCTAGCGCGTGTAGTGATTGACGAGGCGCATTGTTTGAGTTCGTGGGGCCATGATTTCCGGCCCGACTACCAAGGAATGAGCTTTTTCAAGCAGCAGTATCCCAAAGTGCCGCTCATGGCATTGACGGCCACTGCCAACGAAAAGGTGCGGATGGATATTATCCACCACCTCAAAATGACGCAGCCGGTATTGTTGAAGCAGAGTTTCAATAGGAGCAACTTGTTCTACGAAATTAAGTGGAAATCGGCCAACTATGTAGAGTGGATCAGAGACTATATCGCTCAGAACCACAACGGTAAAACAGGCATTATATATTGTCATTCGAAGCAGTCCTGCGAGCAAACCAGCGCCAAACTCTCGAGTTTCGGCTTGAAAACGTCCTTTTATCATGCTGGAATGTCGCCCCAAGACCGGTTCACGGTGCAGAACATGTGGCAGACCGGAAAGTTGCAGCTTATCTGCGCTACAATTGCGTTTGGAATGGGTATTGACAAGCCTGACGTGAGGTTTGTGATCCATTTGTTCATCCCTCGAAGCCTAGAAGGCTACTATCAGGAAACCGGAAGAGCTGGAAGAGACGGGCTCAATTCGGACTGTATAATGTTTTACTCTTACAAAGACGCTCGACAGCTACAGAATATGATCCATAGAGACGAAGAGCTTACGCCAGAGGGTAAGGAAAACCACTTGGCCAAGCTTCGCCAGGTGGTTCAGTACTGCGAAAATACCACCGATTGTAGAAGAAAGCAGGTGCTCCACTACTTCAACGAGTCGTTCAATCCTGCTGAGTGTAAAAAGAGATGCGACAACTGCCTCAATTCCAGCAGTATCACCACCGTAGAAAAAAATTGCACCCAATATGCCAAAGATATCATCCAATTGGTGCAGTCGATCCAAGACGACCAGGTCACTGTGCTACACTGTCAGGATGTTTTCAAAGGTTCTAACTACAACAAAATCATCAAGATGGGCCACAACAACAACCCATTCCATGGCAGAGGAAAGAACCTAGACAAAACCGATGTAGAGAGAATCTTCTTTTATTTGCTCAGCGAAGAGTGCTTAGTCGAGTACCAGGTGATGAAAGGCGGATTTGCATCCAATTATGTACGTGTAGGCAAGTTGGGACCCCAAGTGCTCAGAGGAGAAAAGATAATCCGGATTAATTTTAGTAGCAAAGCCGGCTCCGAGCAAAGCACTTCCAAGGCCCCAGCCTTGACTAGTAGAGCGGGCCCTGCCCTGACTAGTAGAGCGGGCCCTGCCTTGACTAGTAGAGCGGGCCCGTCTGGGCTCAATGGGTTCCGGTACCAGGAATCGTTTGTCACCGCGAGACAAATGAGCAATGGAGACTTGAACAACTATGGCCAGAGTAGCATCATTAGCTTACCGGCAAACCAGTTCGGTGCGCAAGTAGAGAGCCACCAGCACAAGGCGCACATCGAGCATTGCTACCGTGAGCTCAACAAAGCGCGCATCGAGATCCTGTCGGAATTGGGCATTCCCATCAACCAGTTTATAACCGGAATAACTTTGACAGACATGTCAATTAAGTTACCTACAAATAAGCGAGAGTTTGCCAAGCTTTCTGAGATTCGCAAAGACCAGCTCGAGCACTTTAATTACCTCAAAAAATTGCTTGGAACCCTTGCTAGAGAACGAAAAAAAGGCGCAACCCAAACTCAAACACAGCAAACACAGATAACCCAGATCACCCAAACCAACCCTGTTGGTTCGGGATTTAACCTGTCGCAGCAAGATATGGCTATACTAAACAATTTACGAAATACCATGGCTTCCGGTAATACCCTCCCAGCCACCACTTCCGACGGGTACAAACGCAAGAGAAGCTACAAGCCCAAGTCACAACGCCCCAAAAAGAGACCATCGCAAGGGTCCAGGGTCCGAGCCATGCCGATGTAAAGTGGTGTGTTAAACTTTGGGGGGGTCGGTGCGCGCACGACGAAAAACCCTGATACGCAAACATCCTAGCATTAAACTTAGATACATAATTGATACAACAGGTGGAGAGATTATGAGTAGACGTACAGGAGGCCATCCGTATCAGCGGAGACTTCTCAAAGAGTATAGCTCGCTTTGCAAAGCGAACTTGGAGGGCGTCACCATGGTGCACCACAGTGACAATATGAGCGAGTACATTTTCCGGATCGAAGTCAGTAATCACCCGATCTACAAACGTGACGACGGATATTATTTGAGTGTAGAGATCACCGACGAATATCCGGTGGATTCGCCACGAGTACAGTTTGTCAAGTATGAGAGTATTGATGATGACAACGCGCCACCGCTCGATGTCAAGATCCCCATCCATCCACACATCTATTCCAACGGTCACATATGCTTAAATTTGTTAGGCGAGGACTGGACGCCAGCATGCACGATCGAAACGATTGTGTTGAGCATCCAGTCCATGCTTGGATCCAACCAATTATGCGAAAGACCACCTGACGACACAAAATACGTGAAGCACGCACCACTCAATCCCAAACTGGTGAGTTTTATGTACCATGACGATGATGTTTAGATACGACGCAAATAGAAACGAGTAATAAAAAGAAAGTAAAAGGAGATAAATTTTTCCGGCGTCACCAGACGATCTCACTCCAAGCGATTGGCAGGCGAAAAGATGATTGGCCGAGGAGTACCCCTCTCGCGGGAGTGCAAGTGCGAGTGCGATGAGCCAGTAGAAATGGCGTGGGTTCATATGAGAGATAGTTTACTTATCCAACGAACTATCCTATAGTAAGTACATATCCTATAGTGTGTGTATATCTAATAGAGGATATGTCCTCCTCGAATAGTCCGTATGTTCGGAGAATAGATCTATTTGTAGTCAAGGCTCAGCCGTAACTGCCATGCCGAACTCCGACGCCGAAATTGGCGACGCGGCAAAAAACGGCGCAATTCGTGCATGGGCCGCCCTGCAAAAGAGGGGAACAGCGATGACTTACATCATACTGCACGGAGCAATTCCAAAACAGTCTCAACAAAACTGGTGAGGGGAACTGGCCTCGTGGTGCTTGGCGAGAACTTTTCACCAACGGCCAGCGTAGCATCTGGCCAGGGCCTAGTCAGAGAAGACCAAGAGACCTGACAGAGCCAAGACCCTGACCTCTACAATCGGAGAGTGGCTTTGTTTGGGTCATTTGCTCGCTCCCTAACCCCCTACCCCTCTCCTCGCACTACCGAAGTTCCCGTCCAATTTCTTATACTCCGAACCCTCAAAAAAATATCTTCCCCGGGCGTTTTGTGTCACGGCCATTTTTCAGCTATATAGATCTCGCACTAATTGCTGTTATCTCAGAGTGGTCAGAGGCTCGTGTCGGTCATAATTTGTTGCTGTAATAGCATTGATTTGAAAAACCATTCCATTTGTATTCCTATTCCTTTGTTCTTTTCAAACATCCACCTTCTTATTCATGGTTGCCACCAAAGATTTCCAATCGTCTAGTGTACCCGCAGTCAAGCCCGAGCCCGATGATGCCTCAGTGGTGCAATTGGCAGAAGACCCTGCCAACTCGCAAATCGAACAAGCGTGCGATTCGTGCCGCAAGCGTAAGTTGAAGTGCTCCAAAGAATCGCCCCGCTGCTCCAAGTGTATTCAACACAGCTGGTGCTGTACCTACAGCCCCAGAACCGTGCGCTCCCCCCTCACCAGAGCCCATCTCACCAAAGTCGAAAATAAAGTGGCCAGTCTACAAGATATGATCCAATTTCTTTTGCCCGATCACTGCGATATCGACGCCTTGCTTGAAAACGACGCCTACAAGAGTACCCTACACGAACACAAGCAGGTGTTGGCCAACCACTTTGGGGCCGGCAAGAAGCAACACGTGACGCCGTCGCCGGTGGAAGGGTCCATGGCCAACTCGCCGTGCTCGGAGTCGGTGTTCTCGAACGACGACCCAATGTATCCGCTTCGGCAATCGTGCTCCAACCAGTCTACGTGCTTTGACTACGATTTGGACCGCGAACTTGGCGTGGACAAAATCGACAAGCACAAAATCAAGCAGGAAATCATCACTGATTTCTACCTCAACAATATCCCCACGTCCACCAAAACCAGCGTGCGGCCGCCTCTCCATTCCTCTACCGCGGGCCCCAAAAAAAGACCTCACCCCAACTCGTTTGAGTTTGTTGCTCCCTCTGTGTTCAAATCTCTCCCCAGCAACTCGGTGGCCACCTCTGGCAACAACTCGCTCACTTCCCCCTCCTCTCTCCTCTCCTTAAGCTCCTACAACTACGCCGAGGAAGATACAGGCTTGGAAGACACCGATCTCGACCACGACGACACGCTCGCACGCAAACCCATCTCGTTCAATATCGCACCTGACGACGACGCGCTCGACTTGAAACATTCGTTCCCGCTGGCCTCCTTCGACAAGTTCGCACTGGACTACGAAGGCTTGGCTGCCAAAAAGTTTAGACCCTCTTTGTCGAGCGACACCTTTGGTGAATCCACCAACTACGACCTTATTTTTGACGATGTGATGGACGACTCCACCATCGTCAACGCCTAGCTTTTTGTTATTTACGACTTTATACGACCTTATGTACCTTCTCTTGTTTAATAGACCATGATCCTTTTGACCACCAAATCCAAATACCTACAATGCTATAGACCACCCAACACCATACCGCCCAACCAATTCCAAACTGCCCGGGGCCCGGCGGCTCCGATTCGCACTATCTCGCACTTCACACTACTCGCACTCGCACTTACACTATCTTGTTTACATTCATGTGCTACGTGCCCCTACCATTCTCACATCCCCGTTTTTCGGTCACCATTTTTACAACCAAACTCCTTTACACTCTTCTTTAGCCCTATGTGATGATGTTGGGCCGTATCAGAAATGTTATCTCGTTAAGGACCAGGAACGTGTCGCGGCGCATCCAAAGAGCCCTTCAGGAACTTTCTGAATCGCTTTCAAACCAACCCGAACCAGTCCCCGTAAGAGTCCCAGTAAGAAACCGCAGCGGACAAAGATTCCAAAGATTCCAGGCGTGCGTAATGACCCGCCGTTGTTTTAGTTCGTTTACTGGTGGTTCCACCGGGTCTTGGCCTTTCAACCACTTCACTAATATGAACAACTGCAGGACAAACTTCTTCACCAAGCTCAAGATGTTTGCTCGTTTTTACAACACCCCCAAACCCGCCAACGCATCCAAAATCTTCCAGGCTTTTGGCCATGGCTCCATGTTCCACAACTTCTCCCAAACATACCAAAACACATACAGAATGAAGCTCCATCTGCCCAAGTTCAAGTTCAGCTATAAACCCATGTTGGTTACCCAACTTAAACAACAGTTTGGGATGCTGGACTCTAAAGATGTCGTCAAAACAAGGTTTGCTCCCTTTTCGCCTAAACTCAAGCACCCTTCCATCAAACTTAACCTCTCCCTTAGCTCCACCCAGCACCACTTGACGCTCAACTTGGCCCGCACAGAATCGTCAGCTACGCACCAAGAAAAACAAGAATTGAACCAAGAAATCCACTATGGTTCCTACATTGAGTTTCCCATCACCTTCAACCTCAACATTCCTCATGAAACCTTATTGAGTGAAGAGATCTTGGACGAAATGCTCTTTAGCGTAAAGGTGTTTGAGCAAAAGCTTCGTAGTTTCAAGCAAGACTTGACCAACCTCTTTGAGCTTGGTGAGTTGCCCATCAAGTACATTCCCCAGAGAAACGTCTTGAGAGTGTACTTTGCCAACTGTGATTGTGCCAAGTTGGAGGCTTTGTGCAGAGAAAAGAACATCACTGGCGGTGTTATCTACGAAGACATTCCTGAAAACGAGGCTCTGGCAGCTTCCGAATCCGTGTACACCTCTGCTGCCAACACTGCTGCAGCTCCTCGCCCTACCAGTGCTAACACTGCTTCGTATTCCTCCTCTTCTTCGATTGACCAAAACGATATTTTGAGCTCTCTTTTCAACTCCGACGAATCCTACACCACTCCGAGCGAGACCCAAGATTCGGAACTTTTTTCGGAACTGTTGGACGCCTTGCCAAACGACGCAATTGTCCGTCTTACCGAAGAACCCCAAACCAATGTGTATCCTACAATTATCTCAGATGAACTGTACTGGATATCTGCATGAATTATGATAGTGTATTAGAATAAAAGACAAAAAAAAAGGACGTTAATGTGTAGAGATACTAAACGTAGATGAGAAAAGACAAACAATAGTCACAGTCAAAAAGACCAACATAATACCTTTGTAAAAGTATGTGTTTGGTGAGCACAATTGGTATCTGGCTGGTTGTGATATTGTTAGAAGGTAGAGAGATAAATGGGCCATAAATAGTTGGGTTTTGATTTTTTTGATTTTGCATGATTTTTCAATTATTTTACAAAAAGAGGAAAAGTGGATCCTTCATTTTTCACTACAGAAATGAATCAAGACTGACACCTTAATACGCACTACTTCTATGTAGTGAAGTGCCCGATAGAGCTATTAGTTACTTCCCATTTAGTTTAATCTACACTATATGAATTTATTTGTAACTTTAGTAGATGCGGAAATTCCTTAACAGCCTACATCATATCAACGTAAAATAATCCTACACCAAAAACATCCATAAGTATCTATTTCTGTCTCTATGAATCCACATCTGGATAGATATATAGCTATATCCCTGTACCAAGCATCCATGAGCAATTAGCTTTTCATAGTGCCATATATGCACTTTTCGAAATTGACCTCGCATATTTCGCAGCCATTAAAAACGAAATTCATAGTGGCTACTATAGAAGTACTATAGATTGAACAATTGGTAGATTTCTCTCATTGTCCTGTTGTCTGACTGAAAAGTAGTATTTTCCTTGCCACACCTACTCTATTGCCATACTCATAGTTACTATCTGAATACGTATTTTCCAAGTTTATTACCTTTTCTGTCAAATATCATCGAGGCTTTGGAAACTTTAACTTGTAAATTTCAACTAGCAACCAGAAAGAACAAGTTTATGGCTCCACGTGTCTACTGCCACATGCCCATGACTACATACCAACACTAACATGTAACACGCTAAGGTAGATACCCTTCTACCTCCGTGTTAACGCTAAACTGTGGATGTTACTACTGCGGAGTCACGTGCCGATAACCTCTATCATATCTATCACCAAATCTGAGACCCAAAACTACGCTCAACCAGCATGTCGAAGCCACTCTATTCTGGGCTAGTACTAGCAATTGTGGCCATCTTGGCCATTTACCAAACACTCAATCACCAACAAATTCCTCACCCTTACAAAGACTTGACTTGGGGCGATATTAACTTCCTTCTGACTACAGATACCCATGGCTGGTATGCCGGGCACCTCAACCAGAAACTATACCTGGGTAGTTGGGCCGATTTTGTTTCATTGACACAGCATTTGAAGCAGATTGCCGCTAAAAACGGCCAGGATTTGCTTGTAATTGACAGCGGAGACCGTCATGACGGCAACGGCTTATCGGATGCCACCACACCTAATGGCATTGCATCTGTTCCTATATTTATTAAACAAGACTATGATGTGATTACAGTAGGTAATCATGAGTTGTACCGCCAGGACATTTCACAAGAAGAATTTGAGACTGTCAAAGCCTACTACAAAGACAAATATGTCAGTTCCAATGTGGAATTCAAGCTCGACAACGGCACGTTTGTACCCTTTGGAAACAGGTATCGGTACTTTGAGACGGAAAACACTCATGCCAAAGTGTTGGCTTTTGGATTTGTATTTGATTTTTCCAAGTTCAACGACGGCACTCGGGTTATTCCTATCGAGAAGCTTATCAAGCAAAATGGCTGGTTCCAGCAGGTTCTCGAGGAATATTCGCAGCCTAATAAGGTGGATATAATAGTAGTGGCAGCACATGTTCCAATTGACCACCGCTGGAAGGAATTGTACGATTTGAATGCCTACTTAAGGCAATACTTCCCAAACACCGTCATCCAGTATTTTGGCGGTCACAGCCATATTCGAGACTTTTCTGTACTCGACAGCAAAGCCACGGCCATCCAAGCCGGAAGATACTGTGAAACAGTAGGCTGGGTCAGTGTAGATCTCGAAGCTGCAAAAAAGACACCAACCATTGACTCTTTATCTGGTGCAGTAGAGAAAGCCAAAAAGGTGTTTTCACGGACGTATATCGACTTCAATGCTGACACGTTCGCCTACCATGCCCAAACGTCTCCTCTGAAGCTCCGTACTGAACGGGGCCACGAGATCGCTGCTCTCATCAACTCCACCAGAGCACAACTCAACTTGAGCCGTGCGATTGGGCACGTCAAAAACAACTATTATGTCGACTACGTGCCTTTATCAAGCCACAAGAACATCTTTAACTTGCTCACGTCCAAGGTTTTGACAACTCTTGAGCCGCAGGTCAAAGATCCTAATGCTGAAAGAGTTATTATTATTAATACTGGTTCCATAAGATACGACTTGTACAAGGGCCCTTATACCGTCGATAGCCATTATATTGTCTCGCCATTTGAGAACGACTGGGCCAGAATAGTACTTCCAAAAAGTGTTGCAGTTAAAGTCGCTCCCACTTTGAATAACAACGACTATATTATCAAAAACCAAGAGCAAAAAGAAAAAGAGCAAAAAGAAGAAAACCAAAATAAAAGAGACCAATATGTACTTAAACATCCTAGCAATGAAGACTTTAGAGAGGTTGTTAATAACAAGGAGTTGTTACCTCCACACCAGTACAACTTGAAGTCCAGTGTTTCACTCCACCCTCTCCATGTAGCCCACCAAAAGAAGCACCCAAAAGGGTATCTTACTCATGACGACTTTGGACATGATGGTGACGATACGCTTCATCGTCCAGTGGTGAACTTTCCAGTGCCTAGTGTGGTGGAAAGCCAGCAGCTCAACTCATCTGATGAAACCTTAGTGGACTTGGTATTCTATGACTTTATCACCTCCAACATTTTGGCAGCATTGAGCGAATTGGGCTACACCAACGAGACCAAGGTCGAGCCATATTCTGACGTATACTTGGGCACGTTATTAGATCAGTACATCCAAAAGTATGATATTTAGTGGCCAATGAATAACATTAATTTACGTAATTAGCCGGAAAAACTCCATGCTTACCTCTTGAAATTATTCCATGAAATAGTAATATTCTATCTATAACTGAAAAGACGGCCATATATTTTAATAGGGTATGTACGAAGAGTGGTCAGCACAAGCATGCCAGAGGCCGATGATGTTCATCAGGTGTTTATTCAGCAATACAAAAGACAGGAATTTATTGTGAATATTCGTATTGTTGGATTACCAAAGTATTAAAGCTTAAATTAGCAGAGTTTTCATTTCTTTACAAGACTAAATTGAATCGATTTATTTATATGTAATATGGATTTTAGTTTTATCAACGTAATTCCTGAAATTATAGATACTTTTGATTCTTCATATTCAGACACCATAAAGATACGGTCAGTCTCATCTAAATTTGGAGTGAAGATATGCATAGAGCAACCACAGCACCTTCACCACTACTACCTCGTGAGCCTATTTTGTACAGTTGTCATAGGCTAGCAGAATCACCAAAGTCCCGATCTACTTAAATTATTGCTTTATTCTTCGATGGTTTATAATTGTATAACAGTGTGCTCTGGCTTGTAGGTTATTCTATAATCAAGACTGTTTATCACCTCTGCCGAGCTATTACTCAACACCGTCTCGTCCACCACCAAGTTCATGTTCAATCCGAACCATGATCCCCAGATGGGTCTCTCGACTCTTCCTATGGAGCTCTGCGGGTCTTGCACAAGATCAGCAGACTCGCCCAATCTGTTTCTTCCACTCTCATCAAACCTCACCTTACAACTCAGGTTTATAATAAACGTGCCTGTGCCTGGTATTAAGTGACAATCGTAACTGGTAAGTTGATGCTGTGACGAGGGCACTGAGAGCCATTTCTTTTGAAACTCCAACTTCGAATCGTTGTTGGTGGTTGGAATCAATGGAGCACCATTGATAATAACAGCACTACTCTGCTTCAACTGCTTGGCAAACTGAGTAGCATATGCTTCTACGTTGGGATGCCCTTGGTATTGCAAGTCCAAACTGGAAAAGAAATCTTTGAGGAACGGTTCAATAGGTTGTGCTACATGTTAGAAGGAGTCACACATGATACAATCCACATATACTTACTATTATCTTGTGCTAACCCGGTAGACATCTCGTAATTGTAGCTGTTGAAATTTTGATGTGCGCTAGATCAGATAACAGAGGTTCCCTGAAAAATGACATCGCGCTCACCGAAAGCAAATGACCGAGTAGTGCTACAGTTGGTACACTATAGTATAAACATCTAAGCAACTCTAACTCAGAAAGACACCAACATTTCCTCTAGCCACGAATCCGCATTAACTACTACTAACCAATTCTTAAACATCAATTCTTTACCATCAATTCTCATCTATCGATTCCCACGAACACTTTGGAAAATAGACAGTGCCCAGCCTAAATACCTACCAGTAACGCCACACAGCCTTCACTATGTAGTGCGTCAATTTCACATTAAAAAGACTTTCTACATTATAGTTTTTCTACATTAGTTATATGTTACTCTAGTTTATTATGTGCTTACTTACAAACCGGATTGAGCTCTTCTTCTGTCTCTTTCTTCAGAGATGGATAACTTAATACCCTTACCCTTTGGCAAAGAAACGTATGGCTTACCAGCTTCGGTACCGATAACGAAAACGTTAGACAATCTGGTAACGAAAGTGTTTTCCAAAGCATCCTTGATGTGGACCAAGTCGAAACCACCTTCGTGCTTTTCTCTGTGGGTGATAACACCAACTCTACCCATGTTTCTACCACCGGTAGCCATGACTAACTTACCAGTGTCGAACTTGATGAAGTCGGTGACCTTACCGGTAGCCAAGTCGATCTTGACGGAGTCGTTGACTCTGATCAATGGGTCTGGGTATCTGATGGTTCTACCGTCGTGGGTAACAATGTATGGGATACCTCTCTTACCTAATTGGACCTTCTTGACCTTGGCCAACTTGTAAGAAGCTTCTTCAGCGGTGATTCTGTGGACAGCGAATCTACCCTTGACGTCGTAAACCAATCTGAAGTTTTCGTTGGTAGCTTCCAAGGAGATGACATCCATGAAACCGGCTGGGAAGGTAGAGTCAGTTCTGACCTTACCGTCAACCTTGACGTGTTCTTGCATCAAGATAGCCTTGACTTCTCTACCGTTCAAGGCATACTTAAGTCTGTTTCTCAAGAAAATGACCAATGGTAAAGATTCTCTCAACTTATGTGGACCAGCAGATGGTCTTGGAGCATAAGTTCCGGACAATTTGTCCAACATCCAGTGGGATGGAGCTGCTAATCTCTTCAAGTGCTTCTTTGGTCCTCTACCCATTTTTGCTTAGTGATGTAGTATAATTAAAAGAGCCGTTACTTGTATGCTTTTGAAATTTTTCACTAGAGGAAGCATAGATGCGCGAGTACTGCACACAGAGCCCACTTCGCGAGGATTAACTAGACACCGGGGCGCAAGCCCTAAAAGCATATTCCTCACGTGATGTAATAGATTCAGTAACTGCTAGGAGTTGAGCCTATTGATATCTAATTCATTGCAATAAATGGTGTGGTAAGAATCCTACATTTTTTGATGTGATTACTTTCTTCTTTTTCTGTATTTGTTTCTTGTATTACCTACCTGAAGTATAAAGTGCAACGCCATCTGGCTCAACCAACCATAGTGGTTAGTCATGTTGGTTGACATTTTTACTTCCCCCATTTGAACCATTTCTTACCATCGACTTCCTTGAGTTGTTCAGTCAACTTTTCATCCTCAATCAACAAGTTCTCTAATTCGTACTCCAAATCAGCAAACTTCTCTGTCTCCTGAGCGTTCTCTATTAATAATTGCTGAATGCTGTTCTCGATGCTGGTAGGCAATTGGGGCGATTTGATTGAATTGACGGAGGTATCTGATAATTGAGGCGATTCCACAACCTTCGATTCCAATTCCTCGATATCGACTCTTATCTGGTCAATTCTTTCCTGTAGCTCCTCGTTATCATGTAATACTTCAGGGAGTTTGACTTTAATATCAACCATATTCTGAACTATATCAATGTGATCGCGGTTCAAGTTATTGTACTTTGTTTCCAACTCTTTGATTTTGTACCTCAAGTTGCCATTTTCAACCTTGATCTTCTCGATATCTTCAGATTTCGCAAGTTCATGCTGGTATATCTCTTCGAATTCACTCTCGAATCTTGTCAAATCAACTGGCTCCACATTAATTTCCATAGAATCATTCACCAAGTCATTCAACTTATAGTAACTCGTAGGTCCAGAGGTGGCTGGGGCCACTGAGTTTCTCTTGGACGATCCTGGAAGCAATGAAAACCTTCTGGAAGCCCTCTTTAGTCCTCCATTGGCCGAGTTATTTATGGAAGTAGAGTCGTCTTTGAAGTCAATAAACTCTTCGTTGATGTAGATGTTGAACAATTTGTCCTTCAAAAATCCCAATAACTTATCAAACTTCAAAGCCATTAGGTTGCTTTTATTCTTTATCATTAGGTTGACTGCAAACTTGAGAATCGACTCAATTCCTTGGGTTATAATGATATCGTAGATTCTCAACACAATATCCAATGGGAACTTGTAGGCAAAGAATGTCAAGAACCATTGAGATGCGTACATCGACGATTTGATTCCTTGCTTTACCAAGTGGTTGTATAGTTCTGGAGAGTATTCCTCCAATAAACGGTCGAATTCATACAAAAACAAATGAAGACCTTTCATCTCCGGACTGAACAAATCTCTCAATTTGTAGTCTTTCATAAGGGTCACTAGCAAGCAGAAACATTCGGCATCGCTCATGTTCATTATAAGGGGAATAGTAATAAAGATCATTCCTTGGGTATATCCCACGTCAGGATCAAACAACGAATATGCCTTGATAACATTGAACAATTCTTCACCTTTATTCACTTGTTCTACGTTGGTAAAGAAACTTGTTCTGGAAAGATCTCTCTTAATAGATTTTTCATGGATGGAAGTTTCTGCTTTTAGCTGGATATAGAACTCTTCGAGCTGGAAGTTCTTGGATTTAGAAACAAGTTGCCAGATAATACCTCTGAACTCTTTGGGAATACCAGACATGATGAGTTTGTCCAATTTGGTCGATTCGTGCTTGATGACATATTCGTAGTCATTGACTATTTTTGTCCAGAAATCCCAGTCGATCTTGTACTCAAACATATCGCTGAATCCTCCTACGGTGTTTTTGATATCATTGAAGGTTTTTTTGATATTTTCCGTACCAGAGTTGATTGACTCTTTCAACCTGGTATCTTTGGCTTGAAACTTGGAGTTTAGCTGGTTAAATTTGGACTGAAGAAGGTAATTGGAGCTGGTTTTGTCGTAGGTAGAAGAGATGGTATCAAGGTCCTGAACAGAAGGCGGAGATGCTTGGGAGGGGGATGTGTCCTGCAGATCAAGACGAAGACAGTCTTGGATAGATTTACGGTTGGGTAAGGTAGAGAGACGTCTTGTTTTAGCAGGAGAGCCCAAAACAGACACTCCAGATTTTGCTTCATTAGTAGTTACTTCATTAGTAGATACCTCATCAGCAGGTACCTCATTAGTAGTAACCTCTTCCTTTTCTTCATTAATTTCTTGTGTTACATTGGCATCTTCCTCCTCAATTAGTGTGGTATCTACTGGAACTTCAGGCTCGGCATTCAAATCAACATCATTGGGCGTCTCATTTTCATTTGTTTCTTCGGAGTAATTGGACGATTCGTCGTTTAGTGAGGTGGTGGAACCATTGTCGACTGTGGCCGCCGAATTCTTCTTATTCTTCTTCTTTTTCTTGTTTTTCTTCTTGGATCCTACAGCAGGATCTGGTTCGGTGGAGGTGGCGAGAGTTGGCTCAGCATGGTACGATGTGGCATCTTCGAACTCGTCTGCCGAAGACATTATGGTGAATCAAGGGGAGACTAGACAAGCGCTGACTTCAAAGCTCAATTCACAAACAATTGTGCTCACAATGTCAAGGAGGTGCGTATAGTGTGTATAGTGTGATATACTGGTGGATCAGTCAAAAGATCCCGCGTGTAGTGATCTGGTAACCTGTTCTTTTTCTCGGTAGTCCGTCGTTCAGTATGTAAAAAAAACACGCACTGGTGATTTTTGTTTTGGTTAGATCCACCCCACAAAAGGAACAGAAGAAAAACATACAAGATGATGAAGAGATGTTTACCAGTGGCTAGGTACTATACAATACAACATATATAAGAGTAGGCTAATAACATTTACATTTGTTGGAGGGTGTGTACTTGATTCTTGGTCTTGTTCGGATGGTCCGGAGCATGAACTGTTGTAGACTCGCGGTGATAAAAGAGTCGGACCAAATAGTACGATCGCGAAGTAGGTTAGAGAACAGTATCTGTAGGAAATAGTAGTGGGAGAAATAGCGGGAGAAATAGTGCGAGAAAAGGTGCGAGAAGGCGCGAGCTGGAACTAAAGAAAGTGCTAGGCAGGAGGTTGCCAGGAGAAAAAAGAATGCTAGATGTAGTGCACCGTCAGTAACTGTCAGTAACTGTCAGTAACTGACACTGAGTGTGACTGAGTGCGACTAACTACCACTAGCTGCAACCACCACGTCAGTAACTGTCAGTGTCAGTGTAGTCTGTCAGTCACTGCCCGTTATTGAGAGGTTATGAGTCTAGGATGTAGTACGCTGAAGACGATACTTTGGTTGGACCCTATTTAGCGAAACGCGACTCACAACACACGACTCACGACACACGTATGGTCTTGAGGACCAAGTAGAAATGAAACATCACACGCTGGACAGTCGCCACCACTCATAACTCCATCACTCATTTCTTTTTACGTCATCGATACAGAAATGCGTGGGTGAATGTGCAGTGATAGCTTGTGCGAGTTCGTTTTGTGGTCTTCTACGACAGGACGGCTAGAGCAATCATATCGCAATCATGGCAATGTGGGGGCTGAGGGATCAACTATAAATACCAGGCTTTCCTCGAGATAAGATCCTCATCAACAAACAAACTTTAAGATGCCTGGCGATAATACTAACATGGTCAAAGATATAGCCGTCGGTGTGGCTGGCTCCCTTGGTGGAAACAAGGTTGCTGATAAATTGCACCTCGGTAATGTGGGACACATTGCCGGAGGAATTGGTGGTGGTATTGCTGCCAACGACGCTGAACACAAGTTGGAAGAAAAGAAGGATTAAGTAGTGAATATATGAGTAACAAGTATTACATGTAGTAAAGGTGAGGAGAGGTGAAAGAGATGAAAGGTGAAGAAGAAGTGGAGAAGGAGAGCAAAAGGTGAATGCGAAGTGTAGGAGAGGTGAGGGAATTTGGAAGGCTTCTGGAGTAATGTGTAGGAAATTACGTGTTCTGGAATAGTGCGAGTGAACGATACGGGAAAGGTACCAAATGAGCCGCATGAAATTGCACCAATGACTAAGGATTTAGCACATGTTATATCAATGGCCACTTGTAGTTAATTCAGCTAATGGCAAGCCACAACTCAAACCGCGTGGTGCTATTTATAATCGCTGCGCCAGCAGAAGTAGTTCTATTGGAGAAGTGTTCCATCGGTAAGTTTCAGTGAGTGTTTATTGAAAGAAAATATATCGGGAAGGTGTTCCATCCGTGGGGCGTGTTCCATTGAAAAGTGTTCGATGGAGCAATATGCATGGACGCGAACAAATTCACAACACCTAAGCCGATCTGCCAAGAGTCGGTCATGGATCATTCCTGATCTGCCAGCTCTGCAGCTGCCAAATGCCAGCACCGGATTTCGCGAGTGGCTGGTTAATGCGGCCGGAAAAAGACTAAAATGGGCTCAAGAGAGAAACCCCACCCAAAATTGCGCATATTGAAAGAACAATCGCGGTGTAACTAGTTGCGTAGGATCGACAGAAGGTATGAGCCGACGGTAACCACAGTGGTAAGCGTCGTCAGTTATAAGCTTCCTCGGGATCTCGCTAGATCGTAAAGATAGCAATTAAAAGAGCGATGAGTAGGTGCGCGCAACCACGATCTAGAGGAGCTAGTTGTGAGATGAGCGTAGGAATAGAGAAGGATATGAATGTAGCTACGAGTAGTATATGCTGGACAAGCCCGAAGAGTCCAACCCAATTGACCGACAATCCAGGTCCATGGCAATAATAGAATTGTCCGATTTATGCTGGTGATTTTGGCTTCTGTTGCCCCTGCGCACTACCATCTTCGGTGATAACTAGATCGACAAGCAGGGCTGGCTGCGTCCCGAAAGAGTAATTTTTGTGCTGGATCAGGATTAGCAGAGGGATGATCTACTGATATAAATAGTTCGCTGGATCTTGGATCGGTTGACTCAAGGTACTGATTTCGTATTGAATATATTGGTGACCTACGTAAAACCAACTTTTGTAATTAGGGGGTGAGCTGCTACACCATACAATTCCGCTCGTTAACTATCCACCCACTGGCCATTCCTTCCCAATGAGCTTGATACAACCAGCCATGTTAGAAAAGCAAAAGTTTACATCGGGCCATATTCGGTCCCGGTCGTACAATGAACTTGTTTCGAAATTCAGCAGCATTGCCAACCAGACTGCCAATTCCACCACCAAACCGAAAGTTTTTGGCAAGAGACACTTGGACGGGGCGATATCGTCTGAATCCAAGAGATCTAGAACGGCCCCTCCATCGCCGCCATCGCCTCCATACGAAGCAGCATCGCCGGTTCCGGCCACAAAGTCGCAGTCGCCTTTTATGGTGATCAAACCAACCAAATACTCGCGGTCGCTTCGGTCGCGCTCATTATCTCCCAATAGGCGGTTTTTCAACCCCATTTCTCCTTCGCATTCTCCCAAATCGTCACCGGTGACGACCCCCGAGAAATCAAATAAGTCGCAACAAGAACAAAATGGCCGCGTACGACTCCCGGGCATATCGTCAGTGCTAAACTCAGCACTCCCTAAACACAATAAATTAAAGCCTATTGCGCCTACAGTGCTGTTGGACTACTTCGACACATACAAGCCTAACGACGAAAACTGGAGATATGAGCTTCTAGACACCATCAATCGGGGCTCCAAGCACTTCAACTTGGACCAGTACAAATACTTGAACCAGCCCACCAAGCAGGTCCCCTCGCCGTCCAGCCATCGCATGGGCTCGCTCGCGCTGTTCAAGCCCAGTTTTGATTCTCGCATCAGCAAAAAAATCGCCCACCCACCAAAACTCCCCAGCATAAACCACATCCACCACGAAAGAAAAATCAACTTTCCCTATGAATCTAGTTATACGTACTTGAACAAGACCTACTTGAAGGACGTGGAAAAATATCCGGAATATTTAGAACTCGCCCAGTCCTTGATCCAACTTTCGCAACCAAAGCTTAAGCCCATGACACCGCCATCGCCTGAAATTTATAGCGAGCATCCATTCGAGCGCCACGACCTTCCCTCGCTTCCTCGCCACAACCACTACCTGATGCCATTCACTCCCGCCGCGGTACCGCCGCCCATCACCACCACCGCGCCCGCCCCGCACTACTACTTACCGCCCCAGGGCGCGTTCACCTCGCCCAACAGTTCTGGCGCCACGCGCCTCCCTAGCATCAGCCAGCCTACACATTACAACGGGTTTGCACCTCCCTCTAGAAGACAAAGCTATGAGACGGCCCAAACCCAGACCCAACCCCAGACCCAGTTGCAGCCACCGGTGATGTTGACTCCAACCATCGACCAAACCCCGCCACAAGTACACAACCACAAGTTCATCCCCATCTCGCCACAGTCGTCCAAATCCAAGTCGCGCTCCGAGCTCCTCAAGTCTCCTCCCAAGCCGCAACTGCACAACCCGCGCGTTTGTATTTCGTGCGGATCCGAACAGTCGCCATGCTGGAGACCTTCGTGGTCCGTCAAGGAGGGCCAGTTGTGTAACTCATGTGGGTTGAGGTACAAGAAGACTTCGGCCAGGTGTCTCAACAAAAACTGCAAAAAGATCCCAGCCAAGGGAGAATGGTCACTTATGCAAAGCAAGGGCAAGATGGCGTTTGACGACGGAGTCGTGGGCCATAGTTGTCTTGAGTGCGGCTGGAGAGTCGAAGTCAAGAAGTCGTAGTGCACATTAATTTAATTCATGATTCTGAATCACCGCCTTGAAATCAAAAGTGCGGCTGATTCGTTTTTCCTAATGACAAAACATACTAGTCACTATAATAAGTATACAACTAATTGTAAGTATACTGACTAACTAATCTATAATAAGTATAGGAACTAATAATAACAACTAATCCACGAAAACTTAGTAATCGCCACTCGTAGTCTAGCACTAGTCTAGCACTAGTCTAGCACTAGTCCAGCATTAGTTTGTTAATCTAGTTGTAAAGTGTAGTCACTGTTGTTGCAATCTAGTAGTTATGTCACAGTATATTCCACGCGCTGTTCGCTATTCTATTTTCTGTCGCTATTCCTCACTATTTTCTACCCTACTCCCACGCCCTTACTAATTCGCACTATCGCGGAACGTTCTCGAAGTTCGCGATATGATTAAAACGAGCACGAGCACCATCCAAATATCTTAATCCACCACCATGTCGCTCAATATCACAATCAAATCGTCAGGAGACACCAAGTACGAAGTCAGCATCGAACCGTCCATCACGGTGCTTGAGTTGAAGGAAGTCATAGCCGAAAAACTGGGCATAGAAGCCTCCAGGCAACGACTTATCTACTCAGGCAAAGTCTTGAAAGACACCGCCACCGTCGAAAGCTACAAATTACAAAGTGGCCACACCGTCCATCTTGTCAAGAGTGCCGCTGCGTCGGCCCCTAAGCCTAGTACTACTACTTCCAACACCACAGACTCTGCTGCCGCTGCTGTTCCGTCCAATATCGCTGCCGGCACCGGCTCGTTCAACCCATTATCGGACTTGACAGGTGCACGTTACGCCGGATATTCACAGCTTCCTTCAGCCTCGATGTTTGGACCAGACGGTGGCATGAATGGTATGCCCGATTCCGAGCTGATAGAGCAGATGATGAACAACCCCATGTTTCAAGAGAGCATGAACCAGATGTTGTCGAACCCGCAAATGTTGGATTTCATGATCAGCCAGAACCCCCAGCTTGCTGCCATGGGACCCCAGGCCAGAGAAATGTTACAGAGCCCTTACTTTAGACAAATGTTGTCTAACCCTCAAGCCATGAGAAGCATGATGGAATTGGGCAGAAGTATGGGCGGCGGTCTCGGTGGGCTTGGCGGTGCTGGCGCGGGTGCGAGTGCGTTCCCAGCACCAGGCGCCAATCCTAACGTAGAAGGTGGCAACAACGACGCCAATACCAACACCAACACCAACACTACCACCACCGCCCCAAACACTGGTAATGCTGCTGCTAATCCATTTGCATCGTTGTTCCCTGGTGGAGTTCCCCCAGTCGACCCATTCGCTTTGTTCGGTGGCGGTGCGGGCGCCGGTGCGGGTGCGACTGCTTCTCCTGCCGACAACAGGCCTCCAGAAGAAAGATACGAATCGCAGTTGAGACAGCTTAACGATATGGGATTCTTTGACTTCGATCGGAATGTCGAGGCTCTTAGAAGAACCGGTGGCAGTGTTCAGGGTGCCATTGAGCAGTTGTTGGGAGGTAATTAAATATAAATGGTGTATTGAATATCAATGAGTTACTATGTAATATTGTAGCGGAGTCGCGCTCTTCTCACTACTTTCACTAACTCTCACCGGCTCGCTAAAACTAACTGACATGCATTCTTAGTGAGAATATAACCACATCTCATAGATATATGAAAAAATGGTAAAGGTATGATTTTATATTTCAACTGTTTTTAGTTATTCGAGAATTGGCGTTAATCATGTTAGTTTCTTGTAATATAAATCACTTCAATATCAGGTCTCACGCACTAAATCTTCTTAGTCTTTTCTCCCCAGGCTTCTCACTAACTTACAATTCGCGCGCGAAATACTTCAATATCAAATGAAAACTACACTCAACTAACTAATCCAGCATTGTAATGGCGACTAGTCTAGAGGATCATAGAGAAGATCCAGCTCATGCAATACGAAGCGAACAAGATATGCCAGAAAAAACCTCAGAAACAATCAGTAATGAAAACGATGTCGAGCACAAATTGGCATCGCTAGACACCCACCAACACAGTTCATCACAAGACATACATATCACACCCAGGAACATCACTTCGGACTATGTTAGTCGAGACCAGTTTCCTATACTGGTCAAGCCCGTTCCCAAGAAGTTAAATGCCAGTCCTCTCGATATCGAGCTCAGCAAGGCCATAGCAGTGTTGTTGCATTCTAGTGGATATTCACCCACTCAAGAGTATATTGAGCAAATTACCGAGCTAGGGATCGAATATTTCAGTAAAATAGTGGTGTCTTTGCGCAATTTCACCGAGCTACAAAGAAGGCGATACCCCTCGTTGAGCGACACCAAAGTGACGTTCCGGACCCAAGGCATCGATGCTTCTGGCTTGTATCAGGAGATGGTGCGCAGTAGCAAACTCAGTAGTGAATCAAAAAGCTATATAAATCAGATTCGCGAACAAGCCAGGCAGATTTTGCAGGCTCAGAAGAGTGTGGGAGAAGACGACGTGGCGGCGGCGTTTGGCAACGAACAGTATGAAATTGCCGAGCTCGTGCCCAAACAGTCGAAAAGACCCATGTACATACCGTCGTATCTCCCAGAACTACCTCCAGACTACACGTATCAGAACACACCCAAGTACATGGAAACACTCACCGATTTGAAGCAGTTGCGGTTGAAGTTGGTGGAAGAGTCGAGGATGACGGAAAAGTCTCTTTATGACTTGATAGAGGACGACGAGAGGCAGTGGAGGAAAAAGTTTGAGAGTGAATTGGACCAGATGAAGGTGGAAGAGAAGCCTGCGAAAAAGAAAATCGAGGTGGATAAACTCGAGTTTGAGACAGACAAGAAAGAGCCCAAACAGAATGAAAAAGAGACAGAAAAAGACACAGAAAAAGAGAACGTAGCAGAAGATCCCAAAAAAACAAGCACTGCTTTTGATTTCGTTGCATACGCGCAAAAACGCAAGCAGATCATCGAGAAAAGGCAGCAGCGCGCTATAGAAAAGCAACAGGCGAGAGAAGCAGATATATATCTCAAGGCAGAGAGGCACTTTTCGCCGTATGCCACGGAGCGCAACACTCCTGAAGTGCGAAGTTACTTCAAGCAAGTGTTACATGACGGGTTCAAAACTGTAGTGCAGTCAGTACGGCTCGCTGAGGCCAACAAGAAGCGGCGGATCGAGCAGATTTTGAAGGAGAAAGCACACAAGGAGCGGATGGAAGAGAATGAGAGAAACAAGATGGAGTTTGGGTTCAATTTCAACCGTATGCCGTCGTCAGACGAAGAGGAAGAGAACGAGGAGTTTCCCCAGTTCGACATGGATTTTAGCAACACTCACAGCAATAACACTAACGGCAGCAACATCAATGGCAATGGCACCATTACCATAAATAACAACAACACTGATAACAATGATACTAATGCAATCGATAACTCAATCAACATTCCAATCACTCATGACTTAAACGACGGCAATCTACTGCTGGACGATGACTTCTTGGAAGCAGCCATGAAGCAAGATTCCGATGTGGAGCCCGCGCCCGCGCTGGAGCCCGCGCTGGGTCCCGTGCTGGAGCCCGTGCTGGAGCCCGTGGTCGCCGCAGACCTGGACTCCGACGAGGATGAGCTCGAAAATATATAGAAGCCTTGAAGTATACAGCAACACATACTCGACTATCAAATACACGTAGAGACCAACAACAGCAGCACGTAGAGAAAATCAACTACTTGACTATTCTTTCGTCCTCTTCACTTTGTTTATTTTTGTCTCGTAATTCGCACGGCTCACACCTTTAGTGCTCGATCGGTGCTCGCTCGGTGCTCGCTGTGCACCGTTTGTTGCTTCTTTGCGCTTCGCTGCGATTCCTCGTGGCATTTTAATTTGCAGTTGCTCGCAGGAACTCCGCAATCTTAATCATATATAACTATACCCACCTTCCCTTCAATTCTATACCACCATACCACCATGACGATTATCATAGGATCACTGTAAGTACCCTATCATTAGAAATATCCTTCTAGTTTACCGCTACCTATGAGTCTATACTAACCCCAGCTTTTTACCTTATACGGTCCAGTTTGAGGTCAACTCCCACGACACTTCACACAGCGACTCTTTCGAGCCGGTTGATTCTCAGAGAGCATCTGGACCGGTACCAGGACTGGCGGCACCCTCGATCTCCCGCCAGGTCCTGGCGCTGCCCAGCGTGCCCATCCCAGTCTCAAACCCCATCTTACCCTCGCTCAGTATGGCCTATTCCAACCACCAGACCCCCACGGCTAATTCTCCAAAGACAGAGTCGATTCTTGACAACGCCACCCACGATTTTTTCTACAACAACCAGAAGTTCAAGCGCCTGACTTTCGAGTCGTACGGGTCCAATGCCAGTATTTCGCAGCTTCCAGACCAGATGGGGCCCCACTATATCCAGCCCAAATCGAGGTACGCCGGGCTTCCACCATCTAGTTCGGTGGTGGAAGTCAAACGTGAAGATGACGGTTTGGGGTTGCCAGCTCTCAAAATCAACAGATCCACCACCAACCTTTCCGACGGCAACCTTCTGAATCTCCACCCTTCAATAGTGAGAACAAGATCGTCTTTGAGCAAACCTTTTACGGGATTGACCCTTCAAAGCAATAGCAGCACCAATTCTTTGGTTATTGCCGAAGAAGAAGAAAGATCGGACTCTTTGTATCCTTTCAATTTGGACACAGATACTAGCGATAGAGCCTTTTTGTCGTCGCAGAAGAAACTTGCTGAGTTTGGGGGCTTTTCGAACGATACAAAAGGCAATTTGTTTGACCAGTCGAATATCTTTGAGACCGCCGACTGGGATATTGTGTTTTCTCAAAAGGGGAACGTTTCGGTCACCAAAGCAGTCAAACTCTCGGCAGAACACAACATTATCAAGAACAGAAAATGGGTGGGAACCATTGCTATGCCCAGTGACGAAGTTCCTGAGCACATCACTAATGATATTGCTGCTAAGTTAAGCGCAGAGTACAACTCCGAAGTCATTTTCCCGGGGGATATCGTGTTCCAGGGCCATTATACTTCTTTCTGCAAGCAGATTTTGTGGCCCACTTTCCACTACCAGATCCCAGACGACCCCAAATCCAAGGCCTTTGAAGACCATTCTTGGGGCCATTACCAGTTACTAAACCAGATGGTGGCTGACAAAATCATAGAGGTTTACCAGCGTGAAAACGCCGACGTGGACCCTGAAGACCCTGAAAATATGATCTGGATCCACGACTACCATTTATTGCTTGTGCCATTAATGGTCAGAAAGAAACTTCCCAACGCCAAAATCGGTTTATTCTTGCACGTCTCATTCCCATCTTCTGAAGTTTTCAGGTGTTTTGCCCAGAGAAACGATATCTTAAAGGGAATGTTGGGAGCTAACGTCATCTCCTTCCAAACCCACGAGTACGTCAGACACTTTGCCCAGACGTGTAACAGACTTTTGTTGGCCGATGTCAACGACGATGGAATAAGTTACGAGGGAAATTTCACCCAAACTAACACCATTCCAGTGGGTATCGACTCGAATTCCATGACCCAGGTGGTTAATTCTCAAGGTGTCACTGACTGGAGAAAACTTATCAAAGAAAGATGGCCAGACCAGCACTTGATCGTAAGCAGAGACAAGTTGGACAAATTGAGAGGAATCAAGCAGAAATTGTTGGCGTACGAAAAGTTCCTTATTTCCAACCCAGAGTACATTAACAATACTGTGTTGATTCAAATATGCATGGACAAGTGCCACGATCCGATCTACGAGACTGAAATCATGCATATTGTCGACAGAATCAACTCTCTTCCCGAAAACATAACCTTGGCTCAGCCAGTGGTATTCTTACAAAAAGACATAGCTTTTGACCAGTACGTGGCATTGCAATGCGAGGCAGATGTATTTGTAGTTTCATCAATGAGAGAAGGTTTGAACTTGACATGCCACGAGTTCATCACTGCCACCAGCGAAAAGAAGTCTCCTTTGATTTTATCTGAATTCACCGGTTCTTCGCCATTGCTCGAGTGTGGAGGAAAAGGTGCTTTGCTTATGAACCCATGGGACACGAAGAGCTTTTCAGAACAGTTCAAGCGTGCTTTAACGATGAGTCCTGGTGAAAAGTTGGAAAGATGGACTAACTGTAATAAGATCGTCACTACCAGCGATTCAAGAAACTGGGTGGCTTCGTGTTTGAAGAGTATCAACGAATCTTGGGAGAAAAACAAGAGAAGAAGTTTGAACAATCTTATTCCGTTTAGTTCTGACGAGTTCGATAAGTTCTATACCGGTAAAACATCCGACGGATACCGTTTATTCTTACTAAACTTTGAAACTTCCATCACCACACTCTCTATCGGGGATGAAAAACCATCTACGGCCTCAATCACTAGTGGCAAAAGTGCCTATACTGAGCCCTCACGTCTCACGGCTCTTCTCAACGATTTGCTTGAAGACCCTCAAAATCAAATCTACCTTACCAGTTTCTTAAGAAGAGACGATCTCGATAGGTTATATAGAAGATACCCCAGACTAGGATTGATAGCCGAAAACGGTGGCTACATCAAGTTCATTGGCTCCAAAAACTGGGTGTCCTTAGTCGACGAATCCGACTCATCTAGCTGGATCCCTCAAGTCAGCCAGTTAATCCAATCGAAAGTCGACAGATTGCCGGGCTCCCACTGTGAAATCGAAGACTGCACCGTCAGGTTCCACACCGGCAAGTCTTTTCTTGAAAATAGAGAGAGAACTTTGGATGCCATGGGTGAATGCATTCAGCATGTCAACGATGTTTTCCAGGATTCCGACGGAGTCCATGCTTCTCTTATCAAGAATATGGTGATTGTGCAAAGAAACCAGTTGTCTCTCAAGGCTATTCAGTTCATTACCTCGGTATATAAATCAAACAAGATCGACAGCTTGATTGAGGAGTTTGGAGTGAGACAAATACCGGAAAACTCAAAGAAGGATACTACCAAATCGCCAACCACCACCGTCGATTGTAAAACTAGCAACTTCCCACAGTCTAGTGGACTCAGCTCGGTGTTTATTGCCGGTGCCACCACTCTTATTGACGAGCCAAACTACGAGTACGTTAACAAATTGTACAAAGATAAGGACGTCGATAATGTATCTACAGTGGCAATCTTGGGCAACGAGCTCGATGTGAGGACTTCGGCCAACTTTGGAGTTAGCGGAGTCAACGAATTGTTGAGAGTCTTGTCAAAGTCCTCTACTCTATAGAAATGCTAGACTTCTAGTTATAGATTTCATAAAAGATAAATGTTAATAGTTAAAAAGTCAAGTACTCATTGAAATATCAACCCTCAGTATAAGTTTATTAATCCAATTTGTTTATTAAGTATGTGATATACTATTGAGAATTTACAAACGTTTCTATTACAATGAGCTTATTTTTTAATGTGTTTATGTTGATGATTAGAACTGTGGGTCTTTATAACTTACAGCCACCAACTTATTAAGCTCTTCGAACTGTTCCAAAAACGCAGCCTCTTGCTTTTCGTCCAAAACATGACACTTGTTCCAGTAGTGATTGAGAAACTCTTCTTCCGTTATGAAAGGCACCTCTTTGGGCCGCTGCACAATCCACAAGTTCTCCTTGGATCTCTTGTGCGACTCTCTGTCATCTTCCATACGCGCGATAATCTGTCGTTTCGACAACGTATCAGTATTTGTATCGTTCTTTCCTCTTATTTCAAAGAGCTCGTTCTCTTCTACGTCTCCACGGGTCACAGGAACGTTCTTCAATAACCGAAGTCTTTCGTACTGCGACTGTTTTCTCTTTTGTACCAACAAGTCCCATGCTGTTATGAGTGGATCTTCACTTTGAATGGAGGTGGTTATCACTATTTCAGGGTGCGGTATGTCGAGCTCTATATCCTGCTTGTCTTGCTCTGTCAAGAGATTTGGGGCATTGAACTTCTCGATGTACTCCAGGTAATCGATTTTGAAGTGTTTGGATATGTTCTTTAAGCTGTTGAAAACTGTGTGGATATTTATATTGTTGGACTGGGGTAACACCTCTAATAGAATAGTGGGCAATGAGCTCTTGAGATTTTGCACGTACGGATAGTTGAACTTGGGCTGGCGAGAATAGTAGAAAGACTCGTTGACTAACACTTCAATGAACTGAAATATACTGGATTTGGTATTAATTTCCACGGTTGCATCGGTGATGACGTCTATGATCGACGGGAAGAGGTAGTCTTCAGATTCGGAGTGTTTCAATGCAAAGTGGGCTGCTTTGATGAGATTCTGCATGGAGGGGGTTAGGTTCCGAAGAATCTGCGAAAACTGTGTAGCTGCCTCAAACGAGTCCATTTCAAATTGTCAAAAAAACTAATACCTAGTCTAGTGTCTATGTCTTGTATAGTATTTGCTCCACTGAATAATTATGTGAATTACATAAGCCCTTACTTAATTTTTTGAGGCGAAAATTTTTTTGGTGACTATTTCAATAGAGAGATAGGCAGACGAAAAGAAGTACTTACAGTATATCAAAATGGGTAAATCTGGTAAAGGAAAAGGAGGAAAGAATAGAAGAAGAGGTAAGAACGACAACGGTGGTCAAAAAAGAGAGTTGATCTTGAAAGAAGAAGGCCAAGAGTACGGCCAAATCGCCAAGATGTTGGGTAACGGTAGAGTTGAAGTCAGTTGTTTCGACTCCATCAAGAGAATGGGACACATCAGAGGAAAGTTGAGAAAGAAGGTCTGGATGGGCCAAGGTGACATCATCTTGGTCTCGTTAAGAGATTTCGAGGACGACAAGTGTGACGTTGTCCACAAGTACAACTCGGACGAAGCCAGAACTTTGAAGAACATGGGCGAATTGCCAGAAAACGCCAAGATTAACGAAACCGACACTTTCGGAGCCGACGAGGACGAAGACGTCAACTTCGAGTTCGGTGCTGACGACGACGATTCCGAAGATGACGAAGAGTTGGATATCGACGATATCTAAGCCCCCAGCCTTCTAGTCTACAGATCCATAGAAGGAATTCAAGCGATCTTCTTGTCAACTGTGGATGTTAAAGGTATATGCATTTGTCTCATATACAGTGTATTTTTAGTCTAGCTTGATTCTCTATTTGGAATGTCATTATATAGATTCCGATAATATACAGGAGATGATACTTAACCATCGTAAGAGTAATAATCGCCAGATTTCACCAAAAACAATTCTTTAATGAGTCCCATAAAAGCCCACAAAGTAGAAAGGTGAAATCTTTGGATCTTCCCCAAAAACAAGATCTTTTGGTGTATGAAAAGTTACAATACTACCAATATCTGATATTGGTAAAAAAGTCAGTGAATATTCATGAAAAGATTGGTGAATATCAAAGATTAGACAATAATGCAATGCACTTTTAATTTCTGTGGTTGGTCTCATCACCCGAACCCAACTCAAAACTGTCAAATCTTCTCAATCCCACGGTTTCTTCCTCTTCATAATCAGATCTGTTGATTTGCATAGATCTTCTCATGGAAGAAAAGCCTCCTACGCCATTATCCATAGGAGCCATATCCTTTCCATTGTGAACTCCAAAAATCTCTCTTGATCTTCCCTCATTGTCTTTTCTTGAGATGTTTAAAAGGTAAACTCCACTAAAGATGATTAAAAACCCAATTAACAATGAGATGATATCGATGGAGGACGAGGTGTTGAAGCCCTGGAAAAGAATGAATGAGGCCACCAAGGTGAAGGTGGTGAATGTGACGTAGTACAACGGATTGACAATAGAAGTATCGAACTGATCCAACGCCTTGTTGAAGTAGTTCATCTGCGTCAAAATACACAACGCAACCACCAAAAGAAACAAGTAGGTAGACACATGAGTAAACTGGTTATTTCCGCCAAGAGTCAACTTCAAAGCAATTCCAAAGGCCTTGATCGACATCACCGAAATGGAACCCACACTGGAACAAATCGAAAGGTAGATCATAGGATTGGTGCTTCCGTACTTTGGAACTATCTTGTAGATCATGAACAACGAATAGGCTCCTACAAGGAAACAATAGAACAAAAAGCCCGGCTTGGTGGCGTACCCCAAAATCTCATCAACAGTCTCGATTTCCTTGTCAGGAGGAGCATGAAGCACAATAATGACGGAGCCCATCAAGCAAATGGCACATCCCATTTTACCCAAAGTGCCCAATTCTTCTTTCAAGAATATAGCAGCCAAAACTGCCCCGATAATCACCGAAAGAGCTCCCAATGGGGTCACCAATATGGCAGGCGCAAATGTATAAGCAGCAAAATTCGCAATCTCTCCCACGGCCATGGTAAGCATGCCTGCCCACCAAATGGGACTATGAAGGTATTCATGGCCCTGGACCTGGTTGTTGCCGCTCCGTGCAGAAGCATCCATAAGTCCTTTTTTGGTTATAATGAATGATGTACCTATAGCCAAAGATGATGACATGGCCAATGCAAGCCCAATATACTTGTCCTCCATCATTTCTATTCGCTAATTCACAATAATATACTATAATTCACAATCACTATAACTCACTATATCTCACAGTCACTATGATATACTATAATAATCGTTCTATAATACACGCAATAAATATACCCCACCAACTAAATATATTTCGAGTTTTCCTAGTTTGATTCGTAGTAAAGCACAAAGTATCAACAACATTCGGTTTCTGCACGAAGCGGACGCAGCAGATCGCGCAGGTATTGCAGCCAAAGAAGCAAGCAGGGGAAAGCAGAAGAGAGAAGCAGAAAACAAAGAGAAACGAAATGAACAGTTGAGAGTGGCGGGCACGATGCGTGCTGCAATCTTGGTACAACCCTATGTGTGCTAGGAATTCCCGCTTTCATGATCGTAGTCTCTGGCTGACCGACTGCGGCCTACTGTTGTACGCGTAAGTCCCCTTGGGCCCTGGCTCCTTAACTCTAAGCCTCTTTGAAATGACAAGTCACAGGCGCGAGCTGCGCGCGGTATTGGGCGTGCGTCGACCGGAACCCTTCCCGTTTTGGAGGGTCACTTTTGTGCACCTCAATGGGTGCAAAAAAACCAGCAAGTATGTTAAAGGTTCCAGAGACTGGTAAGTGTATGTGGCCAGGGTCACTGGCTTCTGAGGAATACAGCTTCGAGGCGGACCATGGCTTGTGTCTTGGTTTCTGGCTTGAAAGACTTGTTTTCATTTTTAGTCAGACGGTTGGCCGGTTACCGGCCACTACGATGCTCCAGTATTCGTGGATCACTTCCCATGCCCTAAACTTGGTCTTTACAATGTTATTCACATACAAGACGATGGTATCGGTACCTAGTACTACGCTATACTATATGGCCAGTGCCGCGTCTGTGTCAACCTACGTTTTGGTAACGTACCGTCATGTTGTGCTCTTGCACTATTCTCACAAGCGAATCACCAATACCAATTCCACCATCCACTTCGAGAACCCCTTTTCCATTATCCTACGCTCCGAAAACACCATTTTGTTGGCCATGTCTGTGCTTGGAACAATCTCGAACCGTTCATGCTTTAAGCTTTTCTCTTCGGCCATATACTCGTTCATGAACTTAATCACCTACTCTATAATCGATGCTTTTCCTTCAAGCACGCTCACCAAAGCAGTCAACCCGCTCTTCAACTACTTGGAGAAGGATTTGCTAGTAGCCGCATCCACTTTTGACTACTTTGTCATGTTGGTCTATGCCAAAGATGCCTGGTTCTACCACCGCTACTCGCACCTCGCGATCTACACTCTCTTGTGGTGTCTCCGACTCGACTCTTCCTTAGTTTGCAAAACCTCGATGCACAATCTCTTTGAAATGGTCTACTACGTACTACTGACAAAACAGCTTGGTGGTGTATCTCACTTGAAAAATATAGAGTCTTTTTTGCTCGAGTCCCGTCCTCCAGACCCCAAGCAAACCTTCCAAACGTTGCCCACGCCTGTGACCAAGAAAGATCGAGTAGCTTCACTAGAGTTTGATTCTTTTAGTGTAGAATACGATAGCTAATATTTACATTGAATATATACTGAATATCTATTGATTGGCAAGCTCTTCCTTCAACTCTACCAAGCGGTTCCATCCTTCGGAATCCTCCCACATGTCCTTACCTTTACTCATCAACGATCTGATACTTGTTCTAGACTTGTACTTCCAGTCAGCACATACTACGTCGCCAGCACCGTGCTTTCCAGGTCTTTCTCCCAAAGACTCGTACGCTCCTACCAAATCATTACATGCATCTACAGCCTCGTTCCAAGCACTCTCTTGGAACTCCAACTCAGGACGATGCACCAACGCACGGTATGCCTTTTCGTGACACTCGAGCGCAGCCCATGGTCTTTTTCTCCAAAGCTCTACTCTGGCCACAATTCTCCATCCTCTAGAAGATGTGGTTATCACGGTAGGCAAAACGTTACAGATCAAATCAATACATGACTTTTGGAAGTAGGTTAACCGAACAGATTCGTCGGGAGGATACTCCGAAGACAACAAGATCTCAACCAATTTTTCAATGATAGGCAAGTCGATAGAAGCTTCTCCGTCGCTGCCTTTCTTGATATCAATCAACTCTCTCACCGCTATGGCCACATCGTTCCATTCGTTGAGCTTGGCTGCTACAATCAAGTAGTTTTCGTAGATTCTCCACGATCTTCTGTCGTCTCCGCTATTACTAATAGCCTTCTTCAAGGCATTGAAAGCAGGCCGGTCTTTGTCTTGCTTGAGCAAAGCCGATGCCAAGTTGGACCAGGCATGTGAGTTGGTATCGTCCAAACTGACACATCTGGTGAACGCTTCTGAAGCCAAGTCAAACTGGCCAGCTTCCAACCCACAGCATCCGTAAAAGAACCAATACTCGTAGTTAAGTGGACTGATAGTCAAGCATTGGTTCATGTAGTGAATGGCCTGGTTCAAGTCCTTGGTGAGACCCGAAGAGGCTGGTGGACTGTAGTGGTATCTGGCCATAGAGTACCTGGACTTGGCGTACTTTCCAATCTCCCAGGCCTTTTCCCAAAGACTAGGATCTTCAGTAATATCTCCCAAGATGGAAATAGCTCTGGCGTCATCGGGGTGCTCTTCAATTCTCTCTTTCAAGATCTTAATAGCCTGTTTCTCGTCTTCTGTAGCAGCATAACACAAGGCAGCTTCGCAGGCCAAACCCAACCTTTCATAGATTTGAATGGCCGACCGAATAACTCCCAACGACATGTACTTTTCAGCCAATTTTACATCCATAGACCACTGTGTCATCAAGGGAAGCTGGTGGATAAACCTCAATCTGGAAGCAATCACAGCACCAGTAGTATCTTCTGTAGCCTGAGGAATGATTCTGTTCTTGATATTGATGCCGATTTCCTCAATGAGCGAAGTCATCTGCAAGATACCTCTTTCGATAGTTCTACTTTTGTTGGTTTCCAAGATCGATCTTTCCCATAATGCTCTGGAAAAGATGGTCCAGTTGATCTTCTTATTGTCACCAGTGTACAACACTCTTGAAACCAACGCAAAGAGTTCTTCCTCTACCAAGGCATTGCCCGAAGGAGACGTTTGTTTCAATGTAGTGAGTCTTAACAAAAGCTGTAAGTTATCGATATCGTTCAACGGAGGCTGGTTATTTGGGTCCAACTCCTTTAGTTGAGCAGGAATGTCTTCTTGTCTCAAAGCTATAGGCAAGATTGTCAGGTTATCATTTTTCTGGCCCTCAAAGCCCTCTAGCTTGAGTTTCTTGGAGCTGGGCTCGTCGGGAAGCTGTACATCGTCCAACGACTCAAACTGGGGCTTTTCCAATAATAAATCGGAGTCGAGCTGGAAATCGTCCGAGGTTTCGTTATTGATTTGGTCGAAAATAGAGGCTTCGTTCGACTTGGCTAGCACAATCAATGACGAGGTATAGAACTTCTGGAACTTGGTTCTTTTGGCCTTGGCTCCCGATAAAACGAAGTCCAAGTTGGAAAGGCCCTGAGCACTATTCAACAACGGGATGGAAAGATGTTCGGTCTGACTATGGATTCCTGCTCTGGCACATTCCAAGAAGTAGATCAACTGGATATTTTTTTGTATTTCAGGGCTGGAATCGCTTGCTGGTGACAAAGTATTGGGCACCGATGGGTTCAACAAGATCGACGAAATGGTTGGCAACACCGAGGGCATTTCCGATAATATCGACATATGAACTTGCAACAACCTAGATCTCCACCATCTAAGCGACGCCATTGCAGGCGATGTGTCTTGTTCGGTTTTTTCAGTGGTGGTCTGCACCAAGTCTTCGATGGAAGCTGGCACAGCATTGCCCACCAAGGACGATTCTCTGGTGATGCCCATCAACTTTTCAAACAAAATGGCGGCTATGGCAAGAAGTATAGGCTCGTTGGTCAAGCTATAGGTCTGCTGGCCCTCAAGATTAAAGAGTTTGGTGGCATCTGTTTGGAGAGTCTGGGGATCAGCGTGGCTGAAAAAGAGTTCGTTGGTGGAAAACTTGATGCCGGGCCCAGTGTAGTTGACCTGAATGAACGTCTGCAACAATGCCACTGCCAAAAGTTGGACTTGAAGCGCACATATCTCGTAATCTGGGTACTTGCTTTGGTGGCTCACAATGATCTCATCGCAGAGCAAATCGAGCGTGGTGATCAAATCTTGCTGGGGATACTTGGACAAGATCTGTTTGGCATTTTGGTTGAGAATAAGCTCGGATGAGCTGCTGACGAGCTCCGATGCGTTTCCTCCAAGAATTAACTTGACGGGCTCTTCAAGACTGCCGTAGTAGGCATCGTTCGGACTTTCAAACTTTTCAATTGGTAGCGCCAACACAAGCTGGCTGAGGTACTGTCTTACGGACGCGGACATACTACGCTGATGATCCAATAACTGAATGTACTGAGACGAACCAACAGAAACTAACCTGACTAAGGTGTAAAGTGTGGTAGGTATGGTCTTTGTCTAGTCCAAAAAATTCGATGCGATGAGTGCACTTCATATTACAAACTATCTACACTACCATAGTAAGCGAGCATAGAGACATAGCGAAGTACCTACTTATGTAATCTATAAGCTCGTGTATTGTACTCTAGAGTAACTCGATTTGGAAATGGGACCAAAAATCTATAAATACTCAATAGCCGTACTATCTAATGAAGCTTACTCATCAAACTATCAGGTCAATTGATGATTCGCACCTGGTTAAACTTCTTAAAAGCTAGAAGTCATGACTTTGTCGCTAGCTTTTGGTGTATGCTCTAATTACTCATGGATTCAATATATAATGTATGTAGTTATTCTTTGTTCCCACCAAAGAATGAAATGCGCTTTTTGGGCTCGCTGGTGGTGTTCTCGCCTCTCTTGTTATCAGAAGAGGGCTTTCTAGACTTCTTGAGAGAGTTTCTAATGGATAAACGGCTCATACGCGAACCGTTCTCGGGGTTTTCGTCATCCGAGGCAAAGTCAATCACCTCCTCTTGAAAGCTAAACTGCGATGGATTCTGGACCGACGAGATCCTCTTTTTGAACTGGGGTTTCGAATCTCCGTTCGATCCCTTTCTTTCGTCCTTCACATCCAACTCCAATACTGACAAGTCGTTTCCTAAACTATAGATATCTTTACCCGGATTATTGGACTTGGGGCGAAGAACAGGGGTAGCCGACGCCGAACTGGACGAGTCTAAGCCTACTTCCAAATCTATCAAGTTGGGCTCTATGGGATCTTCACGAGTCTTGATATTGAAGTCCTCGATCGGTTTCTCTGACGTATTTGGTTCTGAAATCCCATACTGCATTGGTATAGGGTTGGATATCACCTTAGATAACGTGGGCCCCTTTCTATACTCTCCCCAAGGATTGGCGCTCTTCTGAGGAGGACTACTGCTCAGATCATCGTTGATTTGCTGGAAATGCTTGGGATGTTTGAACGGGAACGGGTTTGCAGATCCGCCGTTGTTCTTGGGTTGATGGCCTCCTGTGGAAGATTGAGTCACCAACTGTTGGTTTCCTACATTCTTTAAGTTATTGGAAGATAAAGTGGGTACATGTGAAGTAGTAGGGAACTTACTTGCACTAAAACGACGGCCAGATTGAACATCCTTAGAAGCTTCTCTGTGGTCACTATCCACCTCTTCTGGTTTACTTTGTGACTTACTCAACTCTTCAAAGTTGATAAGGTCCTCGTAACTGATACTATTGGTTATTTCGCCATCAGCCGATTTCGTTTTGTAGGTTTCGGTTGTAGGTTTCGATTCAGGCTCTTGCTTCTGGGTATCAGATACTACGCTCTGGTCTGTCTTTTGGGGTGCTTGGGGAGAGTCAGAAAAGATATCGTCAACCAACTTTTCGGCACTTTTGTTGATGGTCGAATGCAGTCTTTCCCACGCTTCTTTCTTTTCATACTCCGTGCCTTCATTTACATGAGGAACATACGAACTACGCGAAGAATGAGAGGAGTGACGAGGTGGAGGAGGCTGCGAATGGGAGCGTTGCGAGTGGTATGACAGACTCTTGCTATCAATATTCTGTTGTTGTTGTTGATGGTAATGGTTGAGGTCACGTCTATAAGTCTGTTGCTGGTAGTTGTACTTGTCGAGTTGTTCTTTGGTGAGAGAGCCTATTTCAGCCGAAGAAAGAGTGGTGGGTTTGACGGGAGCGTGGTCCCTAGCGTCTTTAGCGTCTTTAGTGTCTTTAGCTACTTTTGGTTTAGTATCCACCAAAATATCTTCTAGTGAAGGATACCTTTCTTCTACATTGTCCAAGTTTTCCAAATCACCGAAACTGTCGTCGATATCTGGACTGGCAGGTTCCTCTTCTTTCTCCGAATCGTCGTATACGCTCTTTCTCTTGTCAGTAAGCACACTTCCAGAGGAGTTTTGTGCGGAAATCCCGGCAAACGATTTTTGCTCAGGACTATCAGGAATGGGAGGAGCATAATGAGGCATCGAGGCTACTGGAGGTACCTGAGATGGCACTGTAGGTGCTTGTGAAGGTACCTGTGGAGGAACCTGTGGAGGAACCTGTGAAGGTATATGAGATGGTACTGGGGGCACTGGTGGCATTTGAGAAGGTATTGGAGGTGCTTGAGCTGGTATTGGTGGTATTGGTGCTGAAGATTTGGGCTGTGATGGACGAGCTGTAGGTTGTGCTGGTGGATGCGCTGGATGTGCTGGATGTGCTTGTGATGAGTGAATTTTAGCTTGTTGGTGTGCAGGGGAGTGAGCTTGTGGTTGGTAATACATTTGCTGCTGCTTGATCAACTCTTCCTGCTTTCTTCTTTGATACTCATGTAAAGCATGGAAGTTGTATGGACCCAACTTATAAAAGTCCTCAACACCCAACTCAGCAAAGTCTATATCCAACAACTTAGCCACCAACATCAATACCTGCACTATGTTAGGCCTAAGCATAGGGTTCTCCTGCAACATAATAATGATCAAGTTTTTCAAGTCGCCCAGAAACTGCGGCGAAGGTAAGAATTGAAAGGATGCATGCAATATGGCAATGTCACCGTTGGCCTCGAACGGCGTCGTGTAGTAGCAGAGCTTGTATAAAAAGCACCCGAGGGCCCAAACATCCGACTTTTCGTCGATGGGAAATCCCCTGTAGAGGTCAATCATCTCGGGAGACCGGTACTGAGGCGTGGTTTGGTAGAGAATGTCGTGGCTCAAGAGCTGGAACTGGTGCTGGTCTTTGGGAGGAGGGATGGGCGAGGAGGTGGAGCCGAAATCGCAGAGCTTGAAGTTGTGTTTGGAGTCGATCAACACGTTTTCGATCTTGATATCTCTATGGATCAACTTGAGTCTGTGCATTTCGTAGATTCCAAGCAGAATGTCAAACATGATCTTGATGATTTCCGGCTCCGCCAACTTGGTTTTGATCTTGGCGTTCATGAAATCCAACAACGACTTGTTGGGACACAATTCCATGAGCACCAACACCTGGTACGTGCCGTCTTCCAAGCGCTCGGCATGGCTATCATAGTACTTGACGATACTCCTACTGTTACGCAACACCTTCATGACATCGACCTCTTTTCTCAACTGGTTCAATCCGTTCTTATCAGGAACAATGACTCGCTTCAAGCACGCAATCTCCGATTCGTTCTCAACAGGATCTATTTTCACCTTGTAGATATGGGCAAATCCCCCTTCCGAAAGGTAATCGAGAATCGTGACCGAGTGGCTGCCGACGGTCAATTCGGTGCCGTTCTGTAGTTTTGGAAAGTTCCCCATTCTTTAGTTGGGAGTATACGTGAGTTTACGACTGTAGTTGACTGTATGCTGTAGATATATATGATTGAGATTGTCGATTGTAGTTATGTGATTGAGATTTGAGGCCTGGCCTTTGCATCGGCTGATTGGCAAGGAGATTGTAATACACTGATCCAATTGATGTTCTCAGGCCTTCACCTCTAGATTGTATTCACTCTACTTGTTCGCCGTGGATAGCCAATAACGTCACCTTTACTGAGCTACTTTTTATGTGTGAGAAATGGCTTTTGACACGACGGGAGAATGTAGGGGCGCGAGGTCAGGAGGCGACAAAGCGCAGCAGGGAGAGATAGGTGAGAATTGACAAGAAGTGTATTAAAGATGGACTCAATTGATTATATACTGGGTACTGGTGAGTAGTGTTGGTGTAGGGGCCAGTTGGCGTAGACTGGAGGCAAGAGATGGCGCAGTAGATACGAGTTGATACGTGATGTAATCGATTGAGAACATATATTCGCACTGTCCGGGACGTTTAGTCTCACTGTTCGGGGACATTCAGTCGCACTGGCCACGAGATAACCGCATTAGTTCGAGCATCTCCTAGCAGATCGCAGCGTCGTCTACCCCAAACAATATTACGCACTTGTATCGTTCTCTAGTATAACACTTGTTGTTCGAATGTTATCTAACACTATATTACTTTTTTAGTGTGACATTTGTTTACTGGTGAGCTTAGTACGTTACTGTCCTTAATTACGGTAGGTCTAATGATTCGTCGTAGGTATAATTAATTACGACCAATCTTATCGATTACAACAATCGCTTGTAATTGCAAAATTGCATCTAAATAGGGTCTCAAGCAACACCTCCGGTACCTTTAACTTTGAGACATTTGACAATTGAGGTTCATTATACAGTACAATTGGCCTTCGCTAGTCGTCTCAGTACTTATGTCAATTATAATGTGTTTACAATTAGTAAATTTGACAGTTGAGTGAGTTACATTTCTACTTCAAAACTATTTTGACACCGGAAATACCAAGAGTTAACTACATGTAAAACACTAACATACACCCTATTCACCAACACTTTTTTGGAGAGCTGGATGTCAGAGTACTAGATATTGGAGTGCTTGCTTCATTCCTTTTGTAAATTCTACGATGTTTTTTCTCATTTAGTCTCAAGGACTGTACTGTTTAACTATATTTGTCAGTGGTTTACTATTTAGGTAAGTAGACTTGGCACTGTTTTTAGGTACTTGCAACACCACAGCGAAAAGTACACTATAATACTAGTTAGCAGTTCCACTAGTTTTCTTAACCTAACGTACTTTATCTCTAATTTTCTTCTAAACTACAACTGTTCTCACTAACTTCAAATCTTGGTACTCAAGATTTTTCTACAATTTTAGAAGTATTTTAGGATCAAGACCAATTTCTAATAAGCTACACTAACGGACCAAATAGATTGTTTTTCTTTAAATCCGTTTCATTCTCCGTTTCATTCTCCGTTTATTCTCCGTTTCGTGGGGAGCTTTGTTACACTTGCGTATTCTAGATTGTTCGAACATGCCGCGAAGCGCGATCTCCCCCGCCAGTGGCACCACATATTATCTAATGCCCCGCTAGGTGGACCACATAATCTAGGGGCAACCTGGTGTAGATCTTTGAGATCTTCGGTTTGGTCTAGACCCCCCACGAGATCATTGTTTTACTAATCTGGTGATTTCTAAGCCAACACTATATATACCGTAGATCTCTATGCCTCTCAAAACACCACCTTGGTTCAATTGATTACAATGATCAGCTTAGGAGGTATACTCAATTTACTCATACTACCCTTTGAAGTCTTTTACGAAGTCATCCGCTACTACACAGTTGGGTGCTCCTACCGCAAGTACAAAACCAGACTTGTTGAAGCAGCGAAAGTCGCAGCGGTGCGCAGACTTTCGGCTTTCAAACCGTTGGATGCAAAATTCTCTGCGCTCATCACTGCGGAGTCTTTGATCAAAAATCATGTTCCAAAATCCCACAAATCAATAACGGATGGATTGAACAACTTCGGTAAACGCTACGACAGAAACTCTATCTGGTTGGTCGAAAAACCAAATCGTTCCGAATCGGACCCAGTCTTGATATACCTTCACGGAGGTGCATACATGGCTGAAGTCAACATGTTTCAGGTCGAGGGCGTCTTGGCTATATATAAACTTTTAGACCCTAGCAAGCAAAAAAATCTCTCTATTCTCGTCTTAGATTACAAGTTGGCATGTCACGGTCACATGTTACCCACCCAGCTTAACCAGTTGGGCGAGACCTACAACAACTTGGCCAAAACTACAAACAACATTCTCTTGCTCGGTGATTCCGCGGGGGGACACTTGGCTATTGCACACTTGCTTAAATTGAAGCAACAACATGCTCCTTTGTTTCCAAGAAAGGTCCTTTTGGTCAGTCCTTGGGTCAAGTTGGTTCCAGAACCTTACCAGTTCAAGCCAGGAAAATCCTACTACGACAATGCCAAGAGAGATATGATTGACCCCGCAATCTTTTTGGGCAAGGAGGCTCAACTTATCGGGAATCAGTCGTACAAAGACATAATTGTGTCTCCGGGCAATGTACCATTACGCTCTTCGGACTATGATGACATTCCCACTTTGAGAGAAACTAATTGCGATGTTTTCATCATCACGGGAGAAGATGAATCCTTCAGAGATGACATCTTGGAATGGGCCGAGGCTGCGTTAGACGTTCCTTTGGCTTCCAGGGTCTCTTACGGTGATTCCAATGGAGTATTCGATCCCGAAAAGCACTCATACATCAGAAAGCGCGGTCCCAACACTCCTCATGTAAGAGTATATGTAGAGCCATGGGGTGTTCACGATGCTATGTTGATTTTGGAGCATAATTTGTTAGCCAAGATAAGAGACGATCCAACCTTGACTTTGGATAAGCTTTCCCGCGGCGAGTACTTTGGCATGATCCAGATAGCTGAGTTTTTGAACGAAACCTTGTAATTGTGTATTGAATATGAATAAAATAAATGCCGGACTTATTGTAGCTGAAGTACCAGAATCGAACACTGTAAATCATTAATAGAATAATCAATCTACAGCAACGTACATCATTAGCAAGCCTACTAGTTGGCACTTTTTGGGTGCAAAATTATTTTTTAAATGTAGCCAGTGCTCCAGACGTGAATATGAGTTTCATTGCGGTCACAATGTATCATAAATGTCACTCTTTGAAATAGTGGTAAGCACTGGATGTATATAACACAAGCCTTTTCAAGGTGTAAAGTTGATACACCTTGATATACGAAATCAGCTCCAAAAATATTACATTACACTGTCAATTTAGTAAGTTGTATTCGGTACTTTAAGTTGTTGCTCAGATATTTCAATTGTACATCTATTTTCCAGGAAGTTTGAGATTTATTTATGAAAAAGTGCATTCTACATGTACTTTAGTACATGACATTTATATTTGGTACATTTGTTTTAACATTAGCCTTTACTTTGAAAATAGCAGCCTCAAACTTTTAACACGTTTACTGTATTCATCAACAAACTAGCATTAATATTTATAGCACATTCGTATTTTTGGTACATGAATAGCTTTAAAACCTTAGTTCTTGTTGTATTTTACCTATTAACTTTTAATTAGTCTATCCATTTTTTGTTTCTTCGTGGTTCGTTAGTCAGTGTTTGATCGTGTATTTTGGAGTTTTTTAGAACTCTTCGTTCAACAACTTCTCCATTTCATCATAGTTGAATGGAACAAACACAATTTCCGTTCCCGCATCGTCCTTTGCTATAGTACTCATTTTATGCTCCACAAACTCTCCCAAAACAGTGCGGAATGTGATTTCGTTAGACGTAATAAACTCTTGTGAACACAAGTCGTAAAGAGTCTTGAAATTGATTCCAAACTTGAGCGAGCCCTTGAGCCCATTCCGAGCCGTCTTGGTAGGTGCAAAAGTCTTCATGTTTTCAAGCTGCTTTTCAAGCAATAATTTGTACAATTTACGGGCGTTGGACGTCAACGAGCTCAACACAAACTTGGCACCTTTGTCACCTATAAACTTCTTGGATCTTCCAAGATTGAGCACGTCTTTGAACGACATTTCCGTGGTGTACGTCTGGTACGTGGTGAGATTATGCCATATAAAGTTGAAGTTCTTGAGCTTAAACAGGTCCCAGAGCAAACTACAATTGATGTTGTCGGTTGACGAAACAACCCATATTTCAGGAAGCGAGCTGAGGTACGAAAGGTGGTTTTGGATCTTCTCATCTCGAAAACCTTCGCCGTCTATATTGTGGATCACCAACACAAGTTTACACGGTACTATTGCTCCTGGCGAAGTTGCTTCTTGCTTACGACTATGCTCAATGTGGTTGATCAAAAACGGTACGGTTTCCGATACATGCTTGGGAAACTTTATGCTGTCTCTTTTACGCTTTTCAGGCGGAATAAACACCGTCACAATATCCTGCAACACTTTTTTGAACTTGATGGTGGGATTGTATCCGTTCACCACCATGATATGCGGCAAATCCTGCCCGGCTTCAAATATGCTATCGCACCAGTCTATCAAGTAGTTTTGAGTAAACTCATTAATGGCATCGATCTTGGATCCTACGCCGTAAAAATTAAGGTTGAACCCTTGGCTGAGCTCAAAACACCACTGGGCATAAAGTTTACGGCGGGCTTCTTTGAGAGCTTCTTTTTCGGCCAGACACTTTTGGTTACTGATCTCTACGTGCCTGATGAAAGAATCATACTCGACAGAAGGTGCTAGTTGCGTCAACGACTTGTTACTGGGCTTGGCTCTGATACTGTGCTGCTCAAAATACCCCTCTGAGCCTTCCAAAAAGAAAGCTCTTTCGTCCAAAAACCGCCCGTTGAGCTTCTCCTGTAATGGAACACCGCCGAAGTACTTTTCAAGAAACTCCTGGTCCAAAATGGTGCCGTTTTTCTCGGCTTTGGGTATTGGAAACGGTACAAAAGTGTTGGGTATATCAATTGCCTCGTCCTTTTCGTCGGTCTTGGGAATACCCGACACTATAGGTGCTGGAAAGTCACTCTCATTGAGTCTCGATAGCACTGCTGGTGACGACTTGGAGCTAGCCACAGGCAGCTTAGGTTTCGTCTCACTTTTGATTTTGTTTTCGTGAAATATCGTCTCGTCATCCTGCTGAAAAATACTCTTGATGCTTCCTATTACCAACTCGGCTTTCGTAGGCCTGCCTGCTTTCCGTTTTTCACCAGCGACTTTCCTTCTTTTAGTTGGAGACTCTTCTATATTATCACCATCTTCTTCCTTTATTTCTGACGCTAGAGAAGACCGGGCCCTGGTACGTCTTCCTCTGGTACTCTTTGGTTTGGGAGATCCAAACCGCACTTCTTCATCCGAAGACTCGAGTTCCGATTCTTCTTCCTCTTCATCTTCTTCTAGTTCTATCTCATCTTCATCTACTTTCTCTCCAGCATCTTCAAACTCTTCACTCGAATCGCCACTCACTTCCGACTCTGGCTCATCTATTTCAGCCACTTTCACCGGCTTCTTTGCTCTCCTTCCTCTTCTCTTGGGCTGTTCAGAAACGTCCTCTTCGAACTCGATATCGCTTCCATAATCACGCACTGCTTCGTTTCGAGAGTCACGAAGAATCGACTCGGCGATTTTTATATCCTGACGCCTCAAATAGTCATCTTCCTCTTCTGGATCTTCGTCTTCGTTCATGAGCCTGGAGTAGATGCTGGTGGACTTGACGGCTCTCTTTCTTGCTGAATGATTTGCTTGAGCGGCTCTCTTTCTCGGAGATAACAGGCCAGCTCGTCCATTGGGTGTTCTGACTGGCGAAAACTTCAATCCTCGATCACTGCCAAACTCTAGCTTGATGATTCCTCGCTTAGAGGGCGATCTAAATGGACTTGAAATCATTTCTCCTTCTTTTGACACCATGCTACTATCACCACCAGTTCCATTCGGTGACGCTTTGTCAATTGCATTTTCCAGTCCATTCACCCGCACACTCATGAAGTCAATCAAAACTCTACCTCCACTGTTAAGTGCCAGTCTTCGGTTGATATCATCGTCGTCACGTGACTAAAAAATACCTCTTCGCTAGATCAACTTCCTAGACATACTAGGAGATACACGGTACGATGTTGTCGTTCTGTCCTAACTGCTCGAACATGTTGTTAATTCGTCTGGGGGACGACGGTTGCAACAAGCTCTACTGCACAACTTGTCCGTACGAGTTCAAGATCAACGGGTTCCAGATGTTTGATCGTAAAGAGTTGGCACGTAAAGAGGTAGATGATGTGCTAGGAGGAGAAGGGTTCTGGGACAATGTGGACCAGACGGCCACGCAGTGTCCTGTTGATTCGTGTGGCTCGACCAAGGCTTATTTCTACCAATTACAGATCCGTTCTGCGGATGAGCCCATGACCACGTTCTATAAATGTGTCAAGTGTGGTGAAAAATGGAGAGAAAACTAATCCCAGACTCATGAAAAAATGTACTATAGATCTAATAAACAACGACATAATATACAATAGACTTCAATGAATAAGTACCTAGTAAGCTATTTTGATGGCTCTTTTCTTAAGCTTAAAGAGTTCAATGTAAATGAAAACCACGAGTTGGGATCTTTTGAGAGCGTTCGTGAGATCGAGTCGATTTTCTCTGTACTGATGGTGCCGATTTGGCTGGTGGCTCTTTTTTTCCACATGCTTAGTTGTCGTAAAGCATCGTACTTGGCACCAGCGGAGTTTCGCCGTTTAAGTCGTGGTCGTCCTTGTTGCACCCGATAATCGCTTTGTAGTCCACTAGTGCGTTCACACTTATCCCTAGCTATAGACTTTTGGATATTATGCTTGATAATAATTGAATCTGGCTCTAGTTTTGGGACACCTATAGCACTACTTTCAATGGAAATGCACTCCTGACTTTCTTCCTTTAGTAATACATCCATAGCACTACTTTCAATGAATTCCTGACTTTCTTCCTTTAGTAATTGACTAGTAATTTCTTGCTTTACCACTGTAATAGTACCTTCTTGCTTTACTAGATTAGGCATCTCGATACATCCTTGGCTTTCCTTTTTGATTAATAGACGAGACGTATCTTCATTTTCAATGCATTCTTGACTCCCTTTCTTTGACAAACTAGGCAACTCTTCCTTTGTTGGACGAGGCGATTCGGTCAATTGTTGTTTGGGTGCATCTTCTTTAGCCAGCTTTGTCCCATGCTGGTATTCCTGCTCGCTTTCTCGTAATGAGCATAATGGACTGCTGTTGAGTAAATATTCGGAGTTTTGTGATTCACTATAGCTGTCCTCGCTTCTTTTCTGCTGGTCGTAATTGTCAAGCAACTGTCGTACTTCTCTACATACATCCCCCGAGTACAACAGCTGGCACTCGTCAATTTTCCTACGATACGTCTCTTCATTACGTCCTGCAATTAGCTTCTGCAAGCTAAAATCCTTGGCTCTTCCTATGTGGCCCTGGGTATCGAATCCTGGTTTACTCTTGGATCCAAAGTAGTGAATTCCTTTGAAGTTGAACGGATTTTCCACCTCTTCATCCAAAAACCCAGAAGGAACTATCCTCTCACCTAGCACCCTTGAAAAAAACTGGGCTTCTTCTCTACAGCCTTCAAAGGTCCATCTATGTACAGTTGTAACAGGCTCATTTGATTTCAAAGGATCACCATACTTGAGCTTCATTCTGTTATCATAAGTAAAGCAGCTCAGTTTACAGTATTGGCCAAAAGCTCGTGCCATAGAAAACCCGTTCATCCAAGTGGTTCTAGACTCACAGATCGGATAGACTTGTTCAGGCCTGAACATAGAGACCAAATTACAGGTCTCTGTATAAGACAGATGACGAGAAAAGACTAGCTTGATCTCCTTAGGAAGCAACTCTGTTCCTCCTGGAGGTAATAAGTATTTGCGTTGCCTGTATTCGTACACTTTATTGCCTTTAGAAGTACAGTATAAGAGTTTGAGCAGATCTGTATCAGTTATACTGGCTAGTGGGATCGGAAACAGCGTTGCCAAGTAGTCTACTAGATTGAAGTTGAGACACTGTCGTATGACCACCGCGAATTCAGGCACTTTTGCGGACGAGCCAGGCTCAATAACGTGGAATCGAGGATTATTGTTTCTTCTACGCACTTCTGTCAAAACAGAAGAAACATTATCAGCACTGCTTAATGCGTCTACTCGTTGCTGGATAGTTTTTCCTAGGTTCAAAGATCCGTTGAAAGTGTGCAAAATTTGCAGCCACGGCTCATCGAAGCCAGACGTGGAGTCGGTGAAAAAGAACTGCACGTCGTCATTATCCATAGGATAAGAGCGTAGAAGCTGAACCACCGCGTTGGTGCCGTCGTTATTGGTCAACATTTCAATGTACGGCTCGCCTCTATAGCTGAAAGTCGTATCCACGTATATATTTGACAAAGTCTTTAGGCCGGTAGTATATGGGAACAAGTAGGGGTTTTTGGCCAAAGTATCTAGCCACCATGTCTCGGCACGTATATCGCCCGTCACAAGCACCGATTTACCGTCTCCCTCCACCAAAAACATCACTGATCCTGGACAATGGTACGAGTCAATCACAGTAAGATCGAGGTTCCGGGATCCCACAGAAATGCGGTGTTTTCCGGGATCTAAGTCCTTGAGGTACGGAAGAACATGGGTGTACTTCTCGTTCAGTTCCACTAGTCGTTTGGTGGTACGAGAACAGTATACTCTGCTGCCAAACGACTGCGCGTCGAGGCCCGCTAGATGGTCGGCATGGAAATGAGTGAGAAGAAATACCGATGCCCCACAGTTGAACTTGTCGACGCCTATATCGGGGAGCTCGTCTATGACTCCGTTAAACGTGTTACCACCGGTCATATCATCCACGACACTTCACCCTGGGTCTCTTCTCTCAGCAGCTCTTCTCTGCGTTTGGCTGCGAGAATTACCGAGCGAGGCGCTCGAGAATAGAGTTTAGACTTTGACGGAGATTAGCGCAGTAGGGCAGAGATCGCGTAGTAGAGTGGTAAATATGAGTAGATGAGTGTTATACGAGTAGAAGGAAGATTTAGTTACTGGTGTAGCCAGTATCGCCTGAAAAGTGTATGAGTATGAGGGAGAATAGAGCACTAAGTACACCCTAGAGGGTCCCCTAGCTCGTAGGGAGCTCGTAGGGAGGTTGAGTTTGCAAATAGTGGCAGGCGATGCATAACTGGCTGCGCACGTGCATTTCTGACTTCCGACCTCCTAAGGTCAGACGATATGGCCTCAGATATTTCACACTTTGGAGCTTCAAAATTAAGCAGTCAAGGCTCAAAAGAATAGATTGGTAAGAGTTTGTCCCGCTGTTAAAGTATTGGCGTGCCAAAGTTGACCCTGCCGGAGATAAAGTGGGTCAAACAGGGCCAGTGGCCGGAAGTCGGCTCATCACGTGTTAAAATTCGGGACAAGGCATCGTGCTGCGGTAGCGATCAGCCTCCCTCGCTAAATCTCATTTGTCGCTATTCTCCCAGCGATGAGCTGTTCCAATGAGGATTACTACCAAGTCTAGCCGGATCTACACTGCACTAACTTGTACTTTTCATGTTTTTATTCCCATTCTATATTCTATATCAATATCCCGTAGTATTCAGCCCTTTTGTACTTGTAGTAGAGTGGCTCCCACTGCACTATAAACCTGTCTGAAATAGGAAGCAACAACTTACCACTAAGACTCAACAGATTGACTCTAGCAAGGCTTTCCACGTATATGATCCTGGTACTGCACAAACCTACATATTTCATCAAGAACAACATATATGCCAAAGGCACGCTGGTTCCGGGCCCGTTTATAAGAAGCACTGAGGGCAAGTGCGGCAACGTTCTTATACCCTGGAACGTCGACACAAAGGACCTAAGGGTGTTTTGGATCGAGTACAAAAGCGGTTCTCCTACGGCTCTGGCACGGTGCAACGTCAAATAGCTGGCGTCGTACTTGGACTCGAGGGCTTCTTCAAAGGCCCTGGCCTTGACCAACGACGCACTGTCGTTGGATGACGTCACCCATGTTCTGCTGAATTCCGAAATGTCCACTTGGGCCAACATGCGCATCATTTCACCAGTGTGACCACCCGATCCCAAAAAGATCATGATGTTGGCTCCTTTGGTGGTAAGTGCCACCTCGGCAAAGCTGGCACCTTTGGCAGAAACATTTGGCGTGTGAAGTGCCGGCAAAATTGCAATAAGCCGAATAAGTGCCACAATTATTGGAAGTACCAGCACGACCACCTTGATACAAAGTTTGGTTTCGTAGTTCATGGTGTGCTTTGGTAGCTATGATATACAGCCGTAGCTCGTGGTGTGCAGCTGATGATGTTTGTTGTCAGTTTTGGTGCGCGCAGGTCACGGGGATGAAGCTTTCCGCGTAGCGCACCACCGCGCACCGCGCTAGACTTCAAAGTCACTTCTGGCAGCACGGTACGCAGTGGCGGTCGCAGCCTTCGCCAGCGACTTGTGGGCGGGTTTGGTGACCTTGGCCAGTTTGGCGGTGGACTTGGACAGTTTGGCGGGCTTGTTCTCGGTGCCCTTTTCGAAGTCGCGGTCTTTTTCTGCCAACTGCTTCATCACTTTTGCAACCACCACACTGATCTTGGCCTGTTCTTCATTGCTGGTGCCAAGAGGCTGCGGCTTGCCCCACGCTACGCGCAAGGGATACTTATTTTCTAGTACCAAAAGTCCCGCAGTACTCTTGTTGGTATTGAGCCCGTTCGCACTCACAGCATCGGCAAACTCTTCCGCACTTTCCCTGGTTGCAAAACTCACAAACCCGCACCGCGACCGATGCACAACCGTCAACGATTTGATTTTGCCATACTGGCCAAAGAGGTTACTGATCAAGTATTGTGGCACGTCGTCATTGAGTCCAAATACGAAAAATGACGTTCCCGTGGCGTTGGCCGTTTTGTCCAACAGGCCCCCAAATGGTAACTTGGCAACCACCTTCGATACATCCACATTCCCGAGCTTGGCGTCTGCGGTCTCGCTACCACTGGTGATTTTCTTGAACGTGGTTCCCCGCTCGTTAAGTTTGGCTGACAACTTGGCCAACATTTCGCGGGCTCGCTGCTGCTGGTGGTCAAGCGCGGAATCGCTATTTTTCGCAAAAGTCGCTTCCTGTTTGTCTGCAAGAATGGCTTTGATTTCGCGGTTCTTGGACGTGGCAGGATCGTAGCCGAGCTGGGCTTTGTCAAGACCCGCCATCTTGAGAGCAGTATCTCTTATGTGCAATGGTATATGATAGTTGATGTCCAACATGCAGCTTTGACAGCAGCTCTTGCTTCTGGCACACGTGGTACATAAGATAGTCTTTTTGGCCTTGTGTGATGACTGGTTGTTGTTCCATCTGTATACTGTGAACGGCCGCGTGCATGACTTGCACTCTTCGCCGTTCTTGTGCTTCATCATTTTGAGATGCGCCGAGTCACCCAAACACATGTCACATATCGTAAACTCGTCTTCCGTGGCATTCCCCTCGCCCATCTTGTTTTGCTTTCTCTAATCTTTCCAATCTTTCACTAATCACTTGGCCACCGTGATGCAGTAGTCCGGTCACGTGAGCTATGGGGTCTCCGATGAGCTCTTCCCAAAACGTTGAACAGATATTTTGATGCTACTATAGGCTACTACGGGTTTAGTCAGGATAAATGTGTACTACAAGTCAAGTCGGTGGTGGAATTTGTTTATTGAGCTAAATAAGTCTGTGTCGTTGTCTGTATTGTTAGTATCGAGGCTTGTAATGACATGATGCAAGTTACGAATCAGTGTTAAAAAGCTCTGAAATTATTTTTGTTCTACACGGGTGTTCAGGTGAAGAAATTCGTTGTAGTTTATAATTATTCATCATTGTAACTTGCAGGGCATGTTCATGGTTTTACATACTCTTTGCTTGGTGACCACCCAAAATGTGAAAAATGAGCGAAAAGTGGTTGTTATATATTTTTCGTCGCGGGGTTACCCGGAGTGCTAGTCCCATAATTTTGCATTAGGCCTAATTATGTGGAGCGTCTATAAACTGGCTAACGGAAAGGTCGATGTGGGCCTGCTGTAGAGAATTTTGTAAGTCGCTATAAGCTCGTTTGAGTGTAACATCGTCGTTCAACTCCGCTATAGTTTGCGCATTGAGAATGGTCACCATCACCAAGTTGTATAGTCTTGGGTCTCTTGACCAGCCAAGCATTCCATCGCGGCCAAGCTTGGGCAATGCTTGCAACAATTCACCAATTGCGTTTATAATTTTTGTATTGAGATCACCAAAGTCTTTGATCGTCAGCAGTGCCCTTTTTAAATTTCGCGCGATATCAATTTGGTTCGCATAGAGATTGACGTTCTCTATGTCAAAAAGAATCTCTCCCTGCGAGGCATTTAGCTCCGCCAACTCTACACCAGATTGCAGTTCTAAAAACTTATCTACGACTGCCTCGTCGAAATGAAATGAAGTATGCCTCAACTTGTCTATGCTCAAACGTGCCAAGCAGTATGGATTGATAGTTGCATCCATGCCCAAGTACGGAGATAAGAACTCGGCAGTTAGAAGACGAATTCTTTCATCGTCATCATATAATCCTCTGAATACTAATCTCATTTCCATTTTTGACCTCATGATGCTTTGATTGCGTGTATCGTAGCTCGAAAGTCCATGTATAAGTGCCTTTATAGAAGCGAATCTATGCTTGATGGAGTTGGCTTCGTTGCCGATAGTGTCGCATTGCTTCAAGAAATCGACCTGAGATCCAGGCGATAACCGACTGGCAAAAGCACCAAGGCACTTCAAAGAATTGAGTTGAAGATCCTCCTCGTCTACCAAAAGGAACTGCTTCAAATTATCAATTACTTCGTCAACATCTAGATCAACTGTTCCTAGCTCCAATACTCTTGAGAGTAATTCCATGGCTCTGGATTTGACATAATCGAAGCAGGTCCGTTCAAGGATCAAAGCCCATATATCCCGTGCCAATGATGCTAGCACGGCTTGATTCAAAGTTTTGAACCAGTCAAAATTGTCAAGGACAAAGTCGATATTGGCCAACTGAACTTTGAATTTATCGAAACAACCAAGCCCAAGCTTTATCAAATTAACAATCGATTCCAAAATCGGTTCCTCACTAGCATAATGCTTGAGATAGCTATTCAATAAGACCCGATTGATACTTGACAACAATACCTGCTTGCCCCCATCCAACTTACTGGAATCCTCCAACACCTTCTCTATAAAGTAGTTGCCCAAAATCGAGCAATGTTGCAAGGGAATGGTCGAGTCTGGCGATGAAGCTTCTAAGGCGTCGACGTATGCCTTCACTATATAAGGCGATTTAAACGCTAGTGCACTAAGCAAATTATCCAGAATGAGCTGGCTCAATTCCTGGGCATACTGGGGACAGAATTCTTGGATTTTATGGTACCCCTGGTGCATAATCATTAGTGCTCCTTGAATACCATTGAGTTCTGTCTTTTTGGCCCATGTCTCGCTCTTGAAAAAGTCTTTGACAAATTCGAATAGTTCTTGGGCACTAAAAGTAGATGCTACACATTTTGCAACCATTTCACGAATCTTCCAAAATCTATTGTTGAGGAATTTTAGCAAAATTGTCTTGAATTTAATCAACACTTTGTCGTCCTGAGCCAAAGAAGTATCCAAGTTTAAAAGTATAATTAATATCGGGAACATGATCTGGTTGTTCTCGAAATTGTCATCGTTTCGCTGGTGAGCATCAGTAAGCTGTTTAAACAAAATCTGGTCAATCTTGGGAAACTTTTGAAAAAAGAGTTTGGAAGGATAAGAGGCTACGTTTCTGGTACCGAATACTCTCCGCTGTATGGTACCAAACAACATCACAGCACAGTTTCTGACGGACCAGTTAGCAGACTGGAAGTTTTCTAGTGACAAACCAAGACTGTTTTCTACATAAACCAAGCTCTCCTTTGCAAGAGCACTTTCGTTGAATATTTGTTTAATACAGTTGAAAGCGTGAACAGGCGGAATATCGTCTTTCTGGTCGGCCAAATGAATGCTGGGCTGGTTGGCAATGCGGAATAATTGCTCAAATGCCACCTGCATCAATGATTCTCGTGAACTAGTAGGGTTCTTTGACTCGGGCTCTGCTGCAATGAGAATCCCAGTTATCAAAAACGGAATACCACCCGATCTTCTGGATATATACTGGGACTTGGACTCAAGAAGTTTTAAGTTATCGTCAAGCCATTTGCGAGGATAATCTTTGAGATTCTCAGTATGGTTTAGTATTTTACATATCGAGATAAACGACGGGTATATCGAAGAGAAAGCTCCGCGGTGTTTTACTGAGCTTAGCTGGCTAGTTATCAAGTCGCAGCAATGCAAGAAGGTGGGTATATCGATATAATGGCCCGGTTGCCGACTAGTTAATAATTTGTGCAACAAAATATTGGAGTCTTTTATGACTTTCCAAGAATAGTTGAGCAAGATCTTGTCGTCATCCTCATTTATTTCATCATCTTCCTCACCTGAGGCTGACGAGTTTGATAAGACCGGTTTTACCAATGTCCAAATATCAAATACTTGGGCTATAATGGTGGAATACGTGCTGGAAAAGTACTCTTGGTTGGACTCTACGAGAGACCCATCCAATTTCTCGAATATAGAGTTCAATGCTTTGAAGTAGCCATGTACATAAATGTCTGAATTGTAGTTCCTAAAGTTAGCAAGCGACTCGCTTTTGAACTTGGCGATACCTTGAGAAACAAGGCCAGTCATGGTATCGATTAGACCCAAGACTTTGGTAGGATCCTTGGCAATACTCAAGTAGTATATGGTCAAGAACTCGAAAAACTTGGCAGCACCGTCACTTTTCCTTCCAGTTAGCGAGGAAAGAATCTTACAAGACTGCGGGAAAAGCTCCTTTTCAAGCTTTGCATCTATAAAATGGTGTAATTTCAGGGACGCGTTGGTGATCAAAAGGTCCAAACTCAACTGGCGAATATTTTCATAATTATTGAATAGGTTTTGAATCAAAAAATGAACGGTCCGATCATCTCTGTAGATAGAGTATTCAGCACCTTCTAGTTTGGAATTAATTACCTCTAACAATTGCATGGATGTAATTAGCTGGGAATAATTGGAGCCTGGGTTCAAGAGCCCTACCAAATATCCAACAAGCCACTCAAGAAATTGTAAGCCTGAATCTACTAAACTAGCAATTTCTTGCTGTCTAACCTCGTTAATATTTTTTTTGGCCAATTTCGCCTGTTCTTTCTTTAATGAGTACATCGATTCTTTGAAACGGAACCCAATAAAATGGTTCATAAGGGAAATAAACTTGTTTCTGCTTTCAATATCTTCATAGTCGTTCAAAAACGTGTCTAAACATTGTGTTTCCTTTACTGTTTCGTAGACATGGGGTGGAATTGGTGCTGACTTGGTAGTTTTGGAAGACCCACCCAAGAGTAAAGAAAGCGAATTGAGACGAAATTGAGGATTGCTATGGATCAAAAAGGTCTTGAGAAGCAGCTCGGGAAGCTGGTGTGAGAGAGACAATTCCTGGCCAATTTTATAGAGATTGAAGAGAATATCAAGATCTTCGTCAGTCAAGTCTTCAAATCTATCACCACTGAATTGACTAATAAGTAATGACAATGTATCGGAGCGGACCTTGACTAAGTTAGGTACCAAGTATGTGAGCATATTTACACGCAGCTGAGGATCCGAGAGCCCCGATTTTACTGCTGGTACCCATGTAGAGAACCATTCTTGAGACGACTTGTTGCCTAAAATCCCCACAAAAAGAGTAGCAAAAGTCTTACTGATGGAATTGGCCAAGTGGTCGTCGCCTACAGATGCCACGCACTGCTCTGGAAAATTGGGAAACGACTCCAACACATAATACTTGTTGTCTAGGTTTTTGATCAATATGTCCACGAGGTTGTAGAGATTTTTTGTTAGCATGCGATGGCTGGAAAGAACCGAAGAAAGGACTTCTTGGATACATATCTGGCCCTGCGAGTGGTCATTGGCAGAATTGAACATTAAGAGCTTGTTCAATAATGACGTCAATGAACTGATCAATGGATTAGAAATGTGGTTCAGGTAGTGGGCGATGTAATTGAGTATGGCTAGGGTATTCTCTGATGGCACGGACCACTTGAAGTCGTTGCTCTTGCACAATTGGGTCAGTCTTAGCAAGCATACCGCTAGGGTATCGTTCAATAAGATGATCCACAGGTCATCGGGCGAGCCACTGGAATGGGTGCTTACTAGCTGGTCGTAAAGCCAAAAATAAAAATTTGAAAGAGTATCCTGGTCAAGCAGCGCCGGCTTAGAAGCCACCAACCTTGATTTGAGCTCCAAACACTGTGTATCAGCGGTGCCACGTCGTATTTCAGCCATGGCATCGTCTCATCGCAAGCCGGGATTTTTCACGCTCTATATTGGCGCTTACGTAAGCGATGTCCCGTTATCGCTCGAGCGAGGTGGGCTGAGCTTCTTGGTGGTGCGGTGCGTAGGTTGTGCACTGCTTAGGTGGTGCGGTGCCAAGGCAGGGGTCTGGTGGCGCCCAGGTTGAGCCCCCGGCATGGCTGTGCTTCCTACAAGCCCACCACAAGCCTACTACGCGGCGAACGCCGGTTTCTCGGTGTACGGCTCGAGATCTAGATGCCGGCTCGTCTACCTCCTATTATTCTTCGCAAAAGAAACACGATTGATCTGTAAATTGTTTCTTTTTGTGGCTACGCGACCGTATTTCACCGCAGACTGGAAAACCCAGTTGTTTACTGACTCTGTTCTTTCAACTATATTAAAGGTTGTATCTGTCGTTCGCTCACCCATATCTTTACGATTTTTAGCTGTCGTTCGTTTATCCACCCCCACATTCAAATATGACCCAATCCAAATCTTCCGCACATAGAGTATACGAGATGTACTACCATCATTTCCCTCATTTGATGTTGACCCAAATTGAGAGCTTGATATTGCACATCTTCCTTCTTTCCTTCGTGTTTTTTGTTGGCTACGGGGTCTACACCTACTTGCCATCAAGCATGATGTTTGCATTATCCAGGTCATACTACTATGTTTGGGGAAACGAAGCATAAACCCACAATACCTCCCTCATGACCAAAACTCCCACGCGAAATGACTCCACTACTAGGATTAGTAGTTTACAATACCATATAAATGGTACACCATACATCAAATATACATCTCTACATATATAATCATATACAAATACAGTATATGATCAACATACAAATAATATACTTCTGTTAATAATCAACACCAATAAGCATGTAATTAGTGTACTTTTACGCCTCTGATGCATCTTTTGTTCTACTTCTATGCATTAAATAAATATACTTCTACTCGGCTATGCTCGCACGACACTACAAACAGTTTTAATTATCACCGCGTCAGTTGGTGAGTAGCATGTATAAACGAGCAGCATTCAAGCCGCCGCGGTTCGTCAACAAGCCCACCAGCGCGACAAAAGACAGCGCGCCAGCTGCAAAGTCCGGCCACAACTCCAGTCCGCGCGAAAAGCCCAGCGAAAGAGAAGAGCTGGAGGAAGGTGACGATGACGTGAACGAACGCGATTTACTGCAAAAGAAGGTGCAGCCACCGCTCAAGAAACGGGCCCTCCACCGAGTTGTCCACTCCCAAAGCACTCCCACTCCACCTCAATCTCAACCCAGCACTTCAGCTGAGTCGCAATCTTCCACCAAACGGTACTTGGTCCAGTGGAGAAAGCGCTCGACCAAGAAGAACAAGACATGGGAAGGCGATGGCACGTTGACGGTGGTGTTTTCGGGACTGTCGTGTACTATGGTACTAAAGGATAACGGTAAAGTAATGGGGAAGAAGTCCTTGACCTCGTACAAGCCGGGGTTCCTTGAGCAGTTGGTGCTGATTGGAAATTACGAGCTTGAAGTGGATACGGAAGATACAAGTGGAGACAAACCACAAGAGACAAAAGAAAAAGAGATAAAAAGAGCACCACAATATATTAGTCCGGTGGTGAAACGTGCTAGCCCAGAACCACAAGTAAGCCCTGTAGTACAACATGATAGTCCGGTGGAATCTCTGATACTTATGCCTAGTCCTCCAGGCGATTCCGACGTCAAGCCTGTTCGTATCGACCCGGTGCTAGCCTGCAAACTAAGACCTCACCAGATCGACGGTGTCAAGTTCCTCTACGAGTGCTTGCTAGGGTTCCGGTCCAATGGCCGGTACGGGTGTTTGTTGGCGGACGAAATGGGTCTAGGCAAAACTCTTATGACCATCACCCTTATCTGGACCCTCTACAAACAGTCGCCATGGGTCAAACAGCCGCAGCCTCCGGTCAACAAGGTGCTTATATGTTGTCCAGTCACATTGATCAACAATTGGAAACAGGAGTTCAAGAAATGGTTAGGCATGAACCGTATTCACATCTTGACACTTGGTGGAAACTCCAACAGTGCCACTATTGGAGATAGACAGAACTTGGTCAGTTTCGGCAAGCTCAACGTGTACCAGGTGCTTATCATCAACTACGAGAAGGTGTCGACGTATCATGCCGAGCTTGGGCAAATCAAGTTCGATCTCTTGGTGTGTGACGAAGGACATAGACTCAAGAACAAAAATAACAAGGTGTTGAACCATTTGGCCAACTTGAACATCCCCAGGAAATTGTTGCTAACTGGAACTCCCATTCAGAACGACTTGGTGGAATTCCACACCATCATCAATTTCATCAACCCAGGTGTCCTAGGAGACTTCAAGTCATTCCAGAAAGAGTACATGGCTCCCATTCTCAAGTCCAGAGACGTGCAGTGCTACGATCCAGCGGTCAAGAAACACGGTGAGAAAGTATCGGACGATCTCATTGCGCTCACCAAGCTGTTTATTTTGAGAAGAACCCTGGCCATACTACAGAACTACTTGACCACCAGAACTGATGTGGTGTTGTATGTCCCTCCCACGGATCTCCAAGTCCGTCTTTTCAGGTATCTTGTCAAACTCGATAAGTTCAACCAACTTCTTTCAGACTCCACCAACCACGCTTTTACCCTCATCAACTTGTTCAAAAAGATATGCAACTCGCCGGCCCTACTCAATTCTGACCCCTTCTTTGGAAACCTCGTAAAAAACGATGTCGACTTCACCAATGAATTCTCTCTGAATTTGACCTCGTCCTCTGGCAAAATCAACGTACTTATTCCCTTGTTGCTCGAAATGATCAATTTGGATGAAAAAGTGGTGCTTATATCCAACTATACCCAGACGTTGGACCTCCTAGAATTAATTCTAAATAAACTCAACCTCAAATTTGCCCGGTTGGATGGCTCGACACCCAAAAATATGAGAGGCAAGTTGGTTGCACAGTTCAACAAGGCCTCAACACTGGAGTTGCCCATCTTCCTACTATCTTCAAAGTCGGGGGGCATGGGAATTAATTTGGTGGGCGCATCGAGATTAATATTATTTGACAACGATTGGAACCCGGCGGTAGACTTGCAGTCTATGGCCCGTATACATAGAGACGGCCAGTCCAAGCCTTGCTTCATCTATAGAATCTTGACCACCGGATGTATTGACGAAAAGATCTTCCAGCGCCAACTCATGAAGAACAATCTCAGCTCCAAGTTTTTGGACAACGATTCAGACTCAAAGTCGGACGTGTTTGATTCTTTGGACTTGAAAAACTTGTTTGAAATCGACACCACTACAAAGTCCAATACCCACGATTTGCTTGAGTGTGACTGTGATGGGACAGGAAACAACAAAAGCTACGTTGCTGACAGTGAGGACGAGTTGACTGATGTGGACGAAGAGAGCGATTCGTTGAGAACCTCGTCGTTTGTATCGGCGCTGGAGCTCAAAAAGGTAGAAGACGAAAACAAAAGCACGGCTACCTCTATCAAGCACGCATTACATGACTACACCCACTACGACCCAGTCAACGTCCAGTCTGGTTCAATGGAAGATAAAGTGTTGTGCAATATCTTGAGCAACAAATCATTTGATGACAGAACAAAGTTACCCATTTCATATATAATGATGAAAGTATTTCAATCGGATTAAAACTAATATTGTACAAATAAGATCCACATTAATTTGTATTAATTTGAAAGACTAGACTTGGTCTAGAGTTATAGATAATGAATAGTAACTAATGAGTCATGCACTTCAGCTGTAAATATATTAAAGTGATTTAAGTTAATGTAGTTTTAATTTTATTTAGTCTATTATGCTGCCTTGAAACGGGCCTCCGCAGCCCTAGCTCTCTGTTCTCTCATCAACCTCATCTTTTGCTGGTCCGATAATCCACTCAAGTCATTGATACTAGCACCTACACTGCCGCCTAACGTACCAGAAGCAGAGACTTTTGGTTTTCTCAACTCCATTTCCGTTTTCTTGCTGAGTTCTTCCTGTATAAGTCTCTGCTTTTCAGACTTGAGTCTCTCCTTCTCCTCTTCTTCTTCCTTGGCAAACTCTTCCTTCGACTTTGCAGGCCCCACTCTACATTCGTCCCAGTCACAGAACGATTCGCCCAACTTGGCTCGCGCTATTTGAAATGCATGTCTGGTATTGATATCGCTGGTAACCTCAGCTGGCGCTCTTCCGGCCGCGTTACGAATGCTGGGCAATGCCTTGAGCGTGCCCACCAATATCACCACCATGTGGTCAAGATTATTGGCAGATGCATAGTGTAAAAGGGTAGGATGCTGGGTGTACTTGGACTCGGGACTGAGGCGGAATTCGTTGACATCTATATGGTTCTGTTTGACGAAACTAAGCAACTTGGGAGCCTTTTGTTTCTTCAACAACGACACTAATTCGGCCGATAACTTGTCGTTTTCCACCTGTTTGGGGTCAGGTGTTTCTTCTATCTTTGCCTGCTCATGCTGGGCCACCTTTTCGATCTTTTTCTTGGCTTTTTCATTCACTTTGGGAAGCTCCATCACCTTGAGATACGTCAACTCGACCCATGCTCTTTTCAATTCTGAAGTGGTGGCTCTCTTGGTGGTGAAAGGGAACCCCTTTATCCTCTTGTCGTCGTTTTTGAGCACAGATCCTTCGTATCCTACCAAGATCTTACGGTTACTGGCACCGTTGGCTCTTATAAATATATTGGTACAGTCCTTTAGACGACCGCTCCACTCCTGGAGCAACTCTCTCACCTCTTTAATCAAAGCCTGCTCGTTATATCTTCTGATGCTGGAACCGGCAGAATTGGCCTTACCTCGGGCATTGTCACTAGCACTCTGTGCTCCACCCTGCTTCCGTCTGGTGGTATATCTGTGAAAAGTCTTGGACACTATGACGTCTACAGCCTGCTCATATTTAGACTCATTGGGATTGAAAGCGTTTCCTCGCGTATTCTTGCAAACATGCGATATTATAGCACCGGCAAAGTGGCCTCCTCCGATCATAAAGAGTGCTGACTTGCCGGTCTTGTGCTTGGAAGTGAACGATTTCAAGGTCTCCAACGGAGTATGCAAAAGTTCATCGTGGTTATAGAGTCCCTTGTACACTCCATAAACGTTTGTGGGTGGTAATAGCGAGGACTTGAAGAGAATCCACGAGGATCTCGAGTTGAGATGACTCACAGTGTTCTCTTCAGGGTTGCTTGCCGAGGGTTCCAAGTCGATTTGTTTGATCAACGACTCCAATTTCTTGTTCTCCGCGTCGTCTTCATCTTCAGACCCGCTTTCTGAACCCGATAAACTCTCTATCGATTGCTCTTCCAACAACTTTTCAATCTCATCTTCAGTCAATGGAGCAAGACCGTTGATGGATCTTTTCAAATTGTAGCGATACAAGTCTGATTTATAGTACTCAGGATCAATAGTTCCGTCACTCTGCGGTTTGACAATATTAGCATTGGTTTCGTCGTTTTGGCGCAAGTTAGCCTCGGTGAGTGCCTGTTCAGGGCGCACTTCTTCCTGGGTCAATGAGTCAAAGTAAACAAGCTCGAGACTCAGAGCCACCTTGGGATCCAAGTCATATATGTATAGCCCTGTTTTGTCTTTATTCATATTTAACACTTAGTGTTGGCTAAGAGTGAGGATGCTTTAATACAAGATTAGTCACTACGATCTACATATTTCATTATCAATTTCTAGTGGCGCGAATCGATTGATTTTCGATTTTTCGCACTAAATCGAGCAACTCAGTAGGAATGGCTGACCATATACTGTCGCGACAAGTGCATTGGTCTAGCGGATGCTATACCTTGACAAACGATATCAATGAGAGGTATATATTCTACGTCACGCTGTTGGATGCAAGAAGAACATACAATCTATTTGTACTTTTCACATCACTTTACAGCTGAGTCACGTACTAAATCGACTTTTTCAACAGCTTAGCAGTTTTTTGGCTGCGAAAACTGCCGTTGATGCAATTTCGCTTAGCAAAGTGCAGCATCAAATAAAAAGCATGTCAAGAACAGCACCCGCGTAAAGCCGATGAGAAGAGCCGTCACCGAAATGAATTCAAGGTAGCTAGAATAGTAACTAGTAATCAAACCTCCGATTACAAGCTTAGTGAACCGTTGGTACGGTTGAAAGTCTAGCCCAATTTCTTCATTCTCTTGCTACAAGTTGCAAATAAATCTTGTGGAATACATCCGACGTAGCCATTACAATGAAAAATCATCCCAAATTTGATCTACGTTATTGTGGGGAAGGGTGAACATTCGAAGATGAAGAGTCGGCAGGAATGTGATGAAGAAACCAAGCCAGCACTCAACTTAAGTTGAACCTTGAAAGGGATTTCTAGCATGACATTCGGTATTATATTTAGCTAATAACTTTATTGGAGGGTGGTTAAGATGTCACCTCTAGCTTCAAATTTTTCTTTAAGCCAGGAGCCTTGCTTGCTTCAATTAAAGTCCGACGACACCCACCTCTGATTGATGTTCAAAATATTCAAAGCAGAAGCTCCTAAAAATCATTAGCTGATATGCATGGTCAATCCTTGCTGGTGTAGTGCAGAGTGTCACTTCCAATTAGATACTTTGGTAAATACATAGTCTTTCAATAATTGGATGGTCTCTAGAGATAGTCAGAACTCAATTACTCAGTTAGTACATATTACCCTGGTAATCTCTAGAATTATTATCCTTTGCGTGCCAAGTATTTTGATTGCAAACCACTATAATTGGCTCAATTACAGTGCGTCGGAAAAGTATTTTTTAGTTTGACACATTTTGCAGTTTAATGCCCTTCAAAATGTGCTCAGGTGTAATTACGAAATGAAGCAGAGATTCAAGGGAGGCACTAGCCTTACAATATTATTACTGAGGAGTTTACAGAACTTTTACTGCTTTTAATCTTACGTAGCATTATAAGTCATTACTATTCTTTGCGTAGGATGATGGCTAAGTGCTTAGGCACTGCCAAATCTATGGACTTCCTTGAGGAAGTGCTCGACTTTTTCGGGTGTCATGAACGGATGGGTACCGTGACCGAAATTGACGATGTAGTTTTGTTTGCCACCGCCAAATCCTTTGATCATCTGCTCCACCTTTTGGGAAATCACCTCATCGGATCCGTAGATAATACCAGGATCGAGGTTACCTTGCAATGTGATTCTTCTGCCGTTGACCACCTTGACGGCATCCTCTGGTCTGTACAACCAGTCCAACGACACGGCATCGTAGCCTGATTCACACAAATCGTCCAAAGCGTACCAAGCACCTTTGGCAAATACAGTCAATGGGATCTTTTCTGTGATGCCCAACTCCTTCAATCTAAGAGGCAACTTCTCGGCAATTTGTCTCAAGTATGGCAAGCAGAACTCATTGAACTCAATAGGTCCCAATTCACCGGCCCACGACTCAAACACCTGCAACATCTGGGCACCGGCCACCACTTGTTGAGCCAAGAACTCGACACAGGCATCGGCAGTAGCTTGCAACAACTCGTGGGATTCTTTGTTGTGGCTATAGATCCATTCCTTGACGTACCTGAACATCTTGGAGCCCGATCCTTCGGTCATATAGACGAACAAAGTCCATGGAGCACCGACGAATCCCAATAATGGAACACGGCCATTCAACTTGGTTCTGGTCAACGTGATCGACTTGAAAGCCCAGTCCAACGACTTGAGAATGTCTGGCTTGTAGTTCACTCTTTGCAAGTCCTGAGTAGATCTCAATGGGCTGACGAAAACTGGCCCTTTTCCTTCGACCATCTTGATCTCGAAACCCATGGCTTGTGGAATAACCAAAATATCACTGAAGATAATGGCGGCGTCAATGAGTCCGTCGTAACGGTCTACAGGCTGAATAGTGATCTCAGAAGCGATCTCGGCGTCACGACAGGTCTCGAAGAAGTCGCGATCGCCTTTAACCTCGTGGTATTCTGGAAGGTATCTGCCCGCTTGTCTCTAAAAGTTAGTGGAGGGTTCCCATGAGAAATTGACGCCAACGTACCATAATCCAGACGGGCGGTCTTTCGACCTTTTCGCCCTTGGCGGCTCTGAGAATCAAATCGTTCTTTAATGGCGCAAACTGGGTCATCTTGGTGTGAGTTGAGATAAGTAGATGCTCGAAATTTTTCAATTTTGAGCATATTTAATGTCACATGACAACACTGAAGTCGCTATACGAGGCAACAGGCACCAGGCAACCAGGCACTAGACAACCGGTCTAGACAACCAGTCCTCGGTAGTACACGGACTAAGCCCTTACTAATAATAATTATTATTTCTTGCTAACCTATCAATTGTACATGTCTTTTGTAAACCTCTACAAGACTTGCGAATCAGCCTCGCTGCGCAGGCTTCTCATTAGGCTGCTCATTACTCACTATTTGTCTCCACTGCTCTTCTCACTCTAACTAAGGCGCATTTCTTTAGGTCTGCTGTCTCTACATTCAAAACTTCAATTCTCTTTACCTCTTCTACGTTCAATACTTATCCGCTACTGTAATTACACTTTTCCGCTGTGCTTCTCGTTCTTTTCCGCACCTTTATTATCTGTCTATCCTTGCTTCTCATTGTGGGGCGCGCCGCACTATCAACGTGCAAGCCAGCCACACAAAACCATGTTATCTTCTCTTCTCTAGCTGTTAACTGTACTCAACTGTATTATGACGGAAACAGGCCCAAGCGACTCGGAGGATCACTCCAGGTGGAACGCGGCCCCCGAAAAGTCGGTACATCCGCTCGTCAAATTCTTCAGAAGCACTTTTGGGTACCGCAAAACGTCACTAACCCTCTTGATTAGTTTGACGTTTGTGGTGACTTTGGTCGTCAATTACTATGCCAATGACCTCGAATTCACCGTGCCTTTACCTACTGACTCCTTTGAGCGTCAATTGCTACAGAACTCGTGGCTCGACTTGCAGGAAATTGGCAAGTACCAACACCCTTATGCCTCCAGCGGCAACGACTTCGTACACGATTATCTTGAGACCCAAATTACCAATGCCATTCGCTCGAAAGAATACATAGACTACGATAACGACTTGAACTATACGAACAACGCAATCTTCGGTCCGCTTTTTACTTCCGCCAAAGCCATCACCTACTATGAAAGCAACAACTTGGTGGTAAGAATTAACGGTACCAACCCTAAATTGCCTGCCTTGTTGTTGAGTGCGCACTACGACTCAGTTCCTTCTAGTTTTGGTATCACCGATGACGGTATGGGCATTGCTTCCTTGTTGGGAGTGTTGTACCGCTATACAGCCAAGAACGCTGCTCAGCCCACCAGAACAATCATTTTCAACTTTAATAACGACGAAGAATTTGGTTTGAACGGCGCCAGAGCGTTTTTGGCTCATCCTTGGTTCAAGCAAATCCACTACTTCTTGAACCTTGAAGGCACTGGTGCCGGTGGTAAGGCTTTCTTGTTTAGAACCACCGACTATGGAGTCGCCAAAGAGTTCAAGAACGTCAGGTATCCTTACGCCAACTCTATCTTCCAGCAAGGCTTCAACAACAGATTGGTCCATAGCGAAACAGACTATAAGATCTATAAGGAAGAAGGTGGTATTCGGGGTCTTGACTTGGCTTTCTACAAACCAAGAGATATCTACCATACTACCAGAGATAGCATCAAGAGCAACAACATCAAGAGCTTGTGGCATATGCTCTCGAACGCTTTGGATTTCGTGGAGGGTTTTGACAAAGAAATTGATATCGATTCAGAACACCTTGACGAAGATACTTCCAGCACGGATTTCTCCACCTACATCTCCGTCTTCAACAGTTTCTTTGCCTTGCCTATCTCCAAAGTGGTCCTTGTCAACATAGTTCTTTTGGTGCTAGTCCCAGTTGTAAGTTTGCCATTTTTGGTGGTGATCTTTCAGTACAAAAAGAACTGGGAAATCAGCTTTCTCAACGTCATCAAGTTCCCAGTATCTCTTGGATTATCGATCTTGTCTCTTAACCTCTTCGTGGACTCGGCTATTGTGTCTCAGAACAGATTCATCGTCAACTCCTCCATTCAATTAGTAGTCTTGACGTCTTTGGCAGTATTCTTACTAGTCAACTATCTTATTTTGAATGGATTAAATTGGCTTTTCAAGGGTTACAAAATTATAAATCATGACGAAAAGCTGATTGTTCTTATCGAGACATCTTTTGTCACTTGGTTGGCTTTGATATACTCCACAGTCAAGCTTAGCTCCAATAAATTCGGTGACGACCACACAGGTGAGTTTGCTATTGCTATCTTGCTCTTATTACAGTCTATTGGCGTATTGTTTGGGTTAGTTGGATGGTCCTTTAAAGAGGGAAAGAATAAAACTGCTAGCTCTGATGAGGCATCCCAGCCGTTATTACGCAATCAAGGACATTCATATGGATCCAATGATCAAGGCGAATCCACCGAAGTTGAAGAGCTACAGGAAGATGACGCTTCTTCATTGTCATTTGAAAACAAAACACCAGTAGTATCCAAGAACCAAGGCTACGACTGGTCGATCCAGTTCCTTCTAGTAGTTCCGTTATCCTCAATTGTTATCTACAATGTGGGATACTTGATTCTTGAAGCATTGAGAAAATCAGTCCAGGAATCTTTGAACTCAGAAGTCTTGATCTACAAGTTTGTCGTGCTCTTTGTTATTGCATGGGGCTTGCCCATCTTGCCATTTATCTTCAAGTTCAACCGTATTATTGTTACTATTTTAATTTTGGGTATCTTTTTCGGCTCTTTCCTCATCCAAAACGAACCAGCTTTCGACGAAGCCAATCCTTTGAAATTGAGATTCTTGCAAACCATTGACTTGAACAAAAGCCCTGACAGTTATGTACGGGTCTTTGGAAGAACGGAGTCTCCCTTAAAGTCTGTCTTAAAAGATATGCCTTCATTGAAACTCTCTGGCGAGAACGTCACCTGCACATTGACTGGCGACGGAACTCAAGTGTGTGGCTACAAAAGTAGCTTGCCTCCAAAAATTGCCGATTCCAAAGACTTGATTGATATCACAGTGTTGAAAAACTCCTCTTCAAACAATGACTATCAATTTGGTTTATTGAGTGGAGAGATATCTATCAAGGTACCTAAGAATAGACACTGTGATGTCAAATTCAATGTGAGCGATTCCACAACGAGACTTAAGCTGATCAGTAGCGAGTCTCCAGTGAAAACGTTTATAATCTATGTCGATAAAGAAGACAACTACACAAGAACATCTGGTTCTGAATTATCGTCTGAAGGAATTCCAGAAGGCTTTTCCAAAGATAGCAAGGGTAATTTGGTTTACAAGCTACTTGATGGTATTGATCTGGTCCAATTGAATAAACTTGACTGGGACAAAGATTATCACATTGGATTCCAATGGTTGCCAAATTTGATCGACACTGACTTGTTCGATGTCGAATCGGTGCTCATCCATAAGCTAGGAGTGCAAGTGGATTGTTTCTGGGCCGAATTGAACCCATCATCAAAGCATGGAGAGGTTGCAGAGTCTATTCCAGCTTGGAATGAGTTGTTGCACTATAGTCCTAATTATGTCAGCTGGGCCAATTTAGATAAAGGCTTGGTGAAAGCTTCAAAGTATATTGAAATTTAATTCTTAATAAATAATAAAAGTTGTATCAGAATGAAATAATCAAGCTATACCGATCAAGTATCTAACATTTTTGAAAAGATCACAATTTTCTGAAAAAACTCCATTGAAAATTTTAGATACGATAAAGGTTACATAGAAAAATATATCATACTCTGGTAGAAATAGAACAGACTGGGACTTAGACACTACTCTTATAGGCTCATAAAGCTTGTATTTTCAATATATAATGTATAGGGTGCAAAAAATGCAAAAAAATATGCGATTTGTGTGGATCGAACACACGACCTTCAGATTAACTGTGACTGAATCTCTTCAGTCTGACGCTCTCCCAACTGAGCTAAAACCGCAAGAAATCGAACCCACGCCGAGAGTCGAACTCGGAATCTTTTGATTAGAAGTCAAACGCGTTAACCATTACGCTACGCAGGCTTGGTTTGTTGGAAGAGAAATTGCGTGTTTTACTATATGGTGAGGGGTGAAATCTCGTGACCTGTCTCCACCTGCGATGCCACCACGATTGGGAATTGTGTTTGATCGGTTCTACTTGACATGATATCAGCTTGATACACAGTAGCAAACATCTCTCTCGTAAATTATCATCAGACAAAACTTCGGGTTCCATAACCGAGCAATTAGTAATTTCACCCCAGTTCTCGGTACGGAGAAGGCGCGCGATTCCGATCCGTCTGTTTGCTACCCAGCCTAATTTGGCGATGGGTTTCAATGTTACCCTCGCCGAATTGCTCATGATAAGAAGGCACTTAACTCCTTGAACCTAGCTGTTAAGAGCTCTTTTGCTACTTGATATACCCAGAAAGCAACGGAACCCAAACAAACGGTTGTGAGCTGTGTCCCTTGCTACTTTCCAGCTATATTGTGCGTCCTTATCAACAGATTTTGTAAGCTGCATAGTCGTGCCGCACGATTGGCGTACTGCTATAAAACTACCGCCACACATCAGCGCATCGGCGGCCGGAGTAGCACTCTAATATAACCACAGCTATCCATATTTGCCCCCTTCCTTATTCTTGAACATATAATTGAGACCAGGGTCTATCGCTACTACATCCTAGCACCTAGTCAGGAGTTGCTAATTCTATAGTAAAGTCGCAGTTTTCCCACACAAATGTCTGAGGCACTACTTGGACGAGCAGAAGCGGACTATGAGTCCACGCTAGAAAGGGCAGTCAATAATACGTACGAAGCTGTCATTGAGACGGACGACGAGTTTGACGAACAAGAACACGATGAAGATGTGATTTGGTTGAGAGAAGAGAGATTGAAGAACCTGGACCTCCACTGGTTAAAGCGTCCGCTGGTGTTGATGATCTGTCTCATAATTTTTATGTATACATTTTCAGCGTATTCTAGTGAAGCCACCCGTCAAGTGATCCAGTTCAAATTGGCGTGCAATTCCTTGATCGAAGATTCCAAGAATGGAATGTGCGACCCCACCGAATCTCAACTTATTATTTCCAACTTACAGATGGGTTTCAACGTCGCCAGTAATATAATGATGCTCATGTTGGCTGGCTATACAGCACCACTTTCCGATATTTACGGCAGGAAACCTCTTATTTTCTTGTGCGTCTTCTTTTTGATTATAGGTAAGGCTTTTAGATTCTTTGTGTTGTCGCACTGGAACACCTTACAGTTCAAGCTGTTGATTCTTGCCGAAGTGTTGGGCAATTTGGGAGGCGGGATCATGAGCTTGATGAGTGTAGCCAATTGTTATATATCGGATGTGGTAGAGCCTCACCAAAGAGGTTATTACTTCGGTGTCAGTGCGTCTTCTCTTTTGATTGGGGTCAGTCTAGGCCCTTTGGCAGGTAACTGGATCATTAGCGTAGGCGAGAAATTCCATCTCAAGTCCGCAAAAGATGCCGCCAATGCCATCAAAAAGGCCGAGTTCTTGCCATTCAAGTTTGAACTCGCAGTCTTAATTATCCTCTGTCTTATCATTGTATTTGTGATACCTGAATCCCGCTCTGAAAAGTTGAGGACCAAGTCAAGATCGGCTTCTTCAGCTAACCTAAGAGCACGGGCACAAGAACAAGCTACTGTCACTTCGGACGGTAGCTTGACTAGTAAAGTGCTTGAAAAGTTGAATTCGGTGAATTTTCTCAGACCTCTCAAATTTTTGATTGTTCCAAAAGAGTTCCTTCCAGGAAAAACTCCGGGCGAAATCAGAAGCATACGAGTAGCGGTGTTTATCATGATATTCTTAGAGTGCGCTTTGATCGGATTTGGAGCTTCCATGGTCGAAATATTCATTCTTTACGGCTTGCTCCAATTCAGTTGGAACCAGCTGCAGGTCGGAAGCCTACTTGCAGTATTGAGTTCGTCTAAGGCCTTTGGATTGATTTTGTTGAATCCTGTAATCAATAAGTTTGTACTTCAGAAACGCTTGAAATTCAAGCCGTTCAAGAAGCAGGTTGACATGATCGATTTATCCTTGATACTTATCGGACTCTTGAGTGACATTGCCAGTTTTACCGGGTTGTATTTTGCTCGTTCAACATCAATGTTCTTGTTATCTATCTTTATTGCTACCTGCGGCACTTTCACAACCCCCACCTTATCGTCCACCCTTACCAAATACTATCCAGAGTCAAGAGTTGGAGAACTTTTCGGAGCATTGGCTCTTGTAAAGAATATATTCGGCTTGATTTGTCCGATTATCTTTTTAAACCTTTACAAATTCTCCATTTCGAAGCTTAACTGGCCCTCTTTTCTGTTTGCTGTATTTGGTTGTGTATACCTCATAGCCGTGATGTTGATTCTATACATCAAAAAGTCACTTGGCTTGACCAAAGATACCATTCCTTCTGTCACCAGGCAGAACTCAATGGCGTCGTTCAACCTGCAATCGCCACAGCTCGGCAACAGCGGACCTCCATCTCCCCTTACAGAACACAGTAGAAAGTCAAGCTTTGTGAACCGAGAAAGGAATCTCCTGCTGGACGTGTGATAATTCTATTCTTAACAAGTGTTGGTTTAGCCAACCTTAATATCTATTTATAATACTTTCACTAATTACCTCTATTTTTGATGAAACCGTGATCATCTATTATACCCCTGCGCTTAATTATATATCGTAAACAACTTTGCGCTTTAGACTATTAAGTATGAGTCATTGAACTACAATGGCCCATTAAGGAGCTTCCATGCGTGCCCAGAAAAAAGACCTGTCAAAAATTTTGCAGCCAACTTATGACTGGGAGATGGAGTTAGCTCGAAACGAATCTGACTAGACCTCTATGGACCTCTTAAAAGACTTATCTAGACCTCTTAGAAGACTCCTCAATGTTCCTGTCAGAAGCACCAATTGTTTTGGACATTAAGAGAGTTCATTAAAATCGTAGAGCGAGAGAATCTGGACGAGTGTATGCGAGGGGTAGCACTAATGGTCCAAGTCGTTCTCTTGAGTGATTTCAAATTCGTAAAAAGCTTGGTCCGTCTAACTTGATTAAGATCTGATCGGTCTACAAGGTTTAAACATATCCAAAATCATTAGAGGTAGTGTTTAGTAATGGCTCTTTTTAACATCTATCTTATACAGAACCTCTACGGTACTTGCAGTGCTGATTCCGTCATCTCTTAGAAAAAACCTCTCAAAGGAACAAATATGAGACCATGTCATTATTTTCTCGCCTGCTATTGGAGCCCCATTCAACACCATTGAAATACACTTGATCTTGTAGAATGATTAACCTGATAATTCAAACATTCCTATAAGGTTGGCCAGGCACCTCGATTCACCAATAATTTGGGTTTAGTGGTGTAGCGGCTATCACGTTTCGTTTACAGGTGTTATCACAGTAAGTACCGAAAAGGCCCCGAGTTCGATCCTCGGCTAGATCAAATTATCTTTTTTTTTTCCTTCTCCACAAATTATCCCTAACATGGATGTAACGATTCTCTGCAACCTAGATGATCTACCAAGAGCTTTCTTTTCACGTACATGTATTATAAATATTCTCTACTATAACTTTGAACTTTGAACGAAAGAAGTTCCTTGCTTGATCGATCCTTCCAAACCCTTCAAAGCAACTTCAACCAATTTCTGTTCCTCAGAGGTGACTTTAAGAGAAGTGAATGGGTTGATGAACGATTTGATTTGGCCGTTTTCCAAATTGACCGGTACAGAGAAGAAATCCACGTTGTTCAATTTCGAAGCCAACTCTTTACCTTGAGGCACACCAGGCAAGTAGATGTATGCAGAATCAGGAATGCCAGAGGATGAGGTAGCCTTACCAGACAAAGAATCTAACACACCTTCAGCAAACCTATAACCTGCATAGGCCATGGATAAAGTAGCCGAGCCAGCACCGTTCTTAGCCTTGACCACCTCGTCACCACCAAACTGAACTCTGTTGACGAATTTCTCGTAGTCTGATTTAGATAATGAAGACACTTTGGAAGCGATTGCTGGAGTAGCATTGATCAATGGAACAATGGTATCACCAGAATGACCACCAATGACACTGATTTTGCCCTTTAACGAAGTTGGAGGTTCGTTGATCAACTCCCCCAAGAAAGTCTCGGCTCTGACGGAATCAAGAGTAGTCACGCCAAACAATTTCTTTGGGTTGAAAACTCCCAACTTCTTCAAGACCTCTGCAGCAATTGGAACAGTGGCATTGACAGGGTTGGAGATAATCAAAATAGAAGCGTTGGGGGCGGTCCTGCCGATGTTGGCCACCAAGTCTCTAATAATAGAGGCATTGATATTGAACAAATCAGCACGGGTCATGCCGGGCTTACGAGGAACACCAGCAGGGATAATGACCAAGTCGGTACCTTTCAAGGCATTGGTTATGGCGGTTTTATCTTCTTTGCTACTTGGCTGGTATCCTGTCACCTTTGCCGTGGTACAAATATGAGACAAATCAGCAGCCACCCCGTTGGCATTGACAATATCGAAAAGAGCCAATTCATCGACATTATTGTTCAACTTGAGTAATAAGGAAAGCGGCTGGCCGATTCCACCGGCGGCTCCACAAACAGTAACTTTAACCATCTTTGTATATATGAGTATCTATTTAGTTATTCTGGAGAATGGCAACTATTTAAATTGACCATCACATGGTCTTTAAGCCTCGGAGCGCTCACGGGGTCAAAAGGTGGAGAAGCGAACCGCGGCGTAAATGCAACCTTCCTCCTGGCGTCTCACGTGAGTTAAACGTGAGAATCCCCGTGACCAGACGGCAGCTGGCCGGAGTAAGTCAAAGTGGCGCTCGATTAATCAAAAAGCAAGGACTTGATAACATGTTGAAATCCATTCTTGGTGCTTTGGCACTTGCGGCCGGGTCCGTAGCTATAGACTGTACTGCCAAGGAACTTTCTGACTACGACTTTTCAAGTTTCAAAGGAGTGTACTCGTGGACTGAAGAGAAGGAGTCTCCGCCCTCCAAGACCAAACACGAATGGCACTTTGGCATATGTGAGCCTATAAGCAAGAAGTACGACATATGCCCAGATAACTCCGACATCTGCGGGGTCACGCGTGTGAACTTGAAAGGAAAGGAGTACGTGACGGAAATCATTGGGTTCAGCTCCGATATCAAAAAGAGCTACCAATCATTCATTGGCGAAGGTGCGGACCTGCAAGAGAAGGGAATCAAGATTATCTACGAAAATGCCAATTGGGGTGACAACTTGATCAACGCCGAGTTGAGGTTCATATGCGCGACCGAACAATCAGAAGAGACCGACAAGTTCAAGGTCGATAGCTGGGATGGCATAAATCTCAAGGCTCATGTCAAATCGAAGGGCGCGTGCATTTCCAGTGAGAACGATAACAAGAAAAAGCCCAGCAAGCATCCGAACGAAAACAGCGAGTCGTGGGGCTGGTTCACGTGGATCTTTATCTTCATGGTGTTGTTTTTGAGTATATATATAGTGGGAGGTGCCTGGTTCCAGTACAACAAGGGCAACTCGATTGATTTCCAGTCGGCCCTCAAGGAAGTGTTGGACAATTTCATCGAGTTGCTCAAGGGGTTGCCAGCATTTGTAAGAGAAATCGTGGAGAAGGTCACCGGAAACAGCAATAGAGGTGAATACAGCGCTGTATAATTACACACTAATAAACGACAACTATACAAATAACTAACTATATCTTGTGTAATTAAGAGCCAAGGGCGCGCTGACCCCGTCCGCACCGAGTCATTTGCAGCCCTCACGTGTCCACACACAATCTAAAATTTTGCCTACCAGAGACTATTCTGCGTACACTAGACACTATTACAGACTCATTACTCCATTTCATTACATATACATAGCAAGCTTTTGAGATGTCAGTCATAGAGAAGATCAAGTCGTTGCAGCCGGACCAGAAGTTCATCTCGTTTGAGTTCTTCCCGCCCAAGACCGATGCCGGGTTCCGCAACCTTTTGGCCAGATTGAACCGTATGCTGGCGTTGAATCCGCTTTTTATCAGCGTGACATGGGGTGCTGGAGGCTCTACCAGCGAGAAATCACTTGATTTGGCCTCCACCTGCCAAAACCACCTCGGCCTCACCACAGTATTACATTTGACATGTACCAATACCAACAAGGAGATCATCGACAATGCGCTTGCCAAAGCTAAGAAATCGGGCATAAGAAACATCTTGGCGTTGAGAGGCGATCCGCCAAGATCCCAAGAATACTGGACGCCTAACTGCGACTTCAACAGTGCCGCCGATCTCGTCCGCTACATCAAGCAGCAATACGGAGACTACTTTTGCATTGGGGTAGCTGGATACGCCGAGGGCCATGTGGAAGGTTCAGGAACCAATACTGTGCAGAAACCCGAAAAAGACATTCCGTACTTGATCGAAAAAGTGCAGGCCGGTGCGGATTACATTATCACCCAGATGTTCTTTGATGTAGACAAGTTCTTGAAGTACGAAGCATTACTCCGGTCCACCCCCGAGTTGGCCAACATTACCTTGATTCCAGGCTTGATGCCAATCACCACCCATAATGTTTTCAAAAGAGCAGCCAAGTTGTCCCATGCATCCATTCCAAAAGCAATTGAAGACAGACTAAACCACTTTGTGAACGACGACGACGAAATAAAAAGCATAGGTATTGATATTGTGACTGAAATAGTCAGTCAGATCGACAAGAAGACCGATGGCAGAATAAGAGGATACCACTTCTACTGTTTGAACTTGGAAAAGGCCGTAGCATCCATATTGGAAACTTCCGATGTGCTCAGACCAATAATGGAAGGCCCTTCAAATGCTGTTAATACCGAAGACGCTATTGACGACTCGGACGATGAAATTGATGACCAATCAAGAATAATAGGCGGTAAAAGAAGACAGTCTTCTATCAACAATGATAACGAGATCTTGACGGCCCGCAAAAACATTGTTGGAAAGGCATTGTTGAACGACAAAAAGACGTTGGTGGATATCAGTCGTGGTAAAGGTGCATTGGGTAAAGATGCCACCTGGGACGAGTTCCCCAACGGGCGTTTCGGTGACTCTACTTCTCCAGCGTATGGTGAAATCGACGGTTACGGACCAAACTTGAAGATAGCATCGGGCGACGAAGCCATTCAAAAGTGGGGCCAGCCTAAATCACCCAAAGACTTGGCCAATGTTTTCATTTCATACTTGATTGGCAAAATCGATATCTTGCCATGGGCAGATGCCCCATTATCTTCAGAAACCGGTGTTATACAAGAACAATTGGTGCAGTTGAATGAAAAGGGATGGTTCACATTAGCATCCCAGCCATCAGTCAACGGCACAAGCTCGTCTGACAATATTTTTGGCTGGGGTCCAAAGAACGGTATAGTTTACCAGAAGTCATTTGTTGAATTCTTCATTCCTAAAGATAAATGGGAAACCGAGTTGTACCCAAAGCTCAAACAGGAGATCGAAGACAAGACCATCACCTTCTACAAAGGAGACTCTTCTGGCAACATCGAATCCAATCTTGAAACAGACAGAGGCCGCAATAGCAAGAGTGCTATTACATGGGGAGTATTTCCACTGAAAGAGGTTTTGCAGCCAACCATCATTGATTACGACTCGTTCAAGTTCTGGAACGAAGAAGCGTTTGGATTATGGTTGGAATGGTCCAGATGTTTCAAGAAGACCGAGGAATCGTACCGGTTCTTGAACTCCATCAGAGATGACTATTACCTTGTAAGTTTGGTGTATCACAAGTTCAAGAATGAAAACGGACTTTGGGACTTGTTATTGGGCGACCAATGACTCCCGGAAGTGGAGATATCCTGGAAGTTATAACCAGACTTCTAGCATTATTGTGCACATATAGACGTTACGAATAAAGTCAATGAAATAGAAATTAGAATTCAGTAGGGTAGCACATTATTGCCTGGTGGTAGAGAAACGTTTTAAAAAATTACTATCTCATTAATTAAGAAGTTCATGGTCCAGTTTTACTCAATGGGTGTATCCAGTAAGCTAAAGAATTGATTAAAATTTGCATAACCAGAAGTTTGATGGTGATATTTTTAGCGTATATTGGTAACTTCTGCTCTCATTTTTAATGTTAGCAGCCATAGGCTTTATTATGTGAAGCCACATCACTTTTCTAATCACATCTGTTAGTGCTAACAGTTATATAGTATATTGAATTTGATAATTATAGGTATACTTCAGATAAACGCACCTTATTGATGTGGGCTATGTCCTTAAAGCATATTGTAATTATCATAATTACTAGTATTAACAGCAGCTTGACGTTGTTATTGCTTGATCGCAGTGCGTTCGAAGTCGTTCGAAATCGATTTCTAAATCATAAAACATTGTCCAATGATGGTGTTACCGATTGGAAAAGATAGGCGGGCTGTATGTACTTGTAGACAAGTTGTCTTGGCTGGACATTCTCAATGGTGCTAGACTGTTATTGCTAGTACCTCGGCTACTTTCCTCAGCTGCTTTGCACAAGCGCTGTGTAACTATCGAGACTCACGTCTTATGGGAAGTTTATATTCTGTCCAATATTCTTATAGTAGTGATGTGACAAATGTTCTAGCACACTGTCTAATATTGTTGTATTCTTCGCTTTCTCGTGCCAAATATGTTTATCCTTATTGATTATTTAATTGCCGGTTGAGAATATCGATATTCTTCTGCACTATACCATCATTGAGCTGGTCAATCAAGTTCTTATCGGCACTATCGACGCCTTTGTACTCGCACGTCTGTCTTGTCAAGAGAAGGACTCCGTTTTGGACCATAGTACCTTGTTTTACTAGCAACTTTGCGCCTAGCACTATGGGAAGCGGCGACGTGCCCAGCCTGCCATTTCGCAAAAACGGTAAGGGTCCAAACTCGTACCCGTAGCAGTAGTTGTTGCTCATGTCTCGTAAAAGTAGCTTGTAGGTATCGAAACCTGTTTGGTTCTGGTGGGCCGTGTCATCTCCATCTAGGTTGACTTCACGGATGATTTTGGTGCTGGGGCCCTGCTTTTTCCGGGCCTTGTTGAGTCTGTCTACAGACACTCTATTGGGGTTATCGTACTCTCTCCATTCGTCTAGCTGATTGAGCTTTGATTTGGATATGTTAATAAGGTGGATGATATGGAATAGCACTGGCCGGTCTAGCGTCTTTTTGTTGTACTCGCCCACCACAAACGTCCCGTTCTCCATTAGTACTTGAGTTGAAGCTGCGAATATCAAAATCAGATATTCCAAAAAATAAGTTGCACTACAAAAGTATTTAGGAAACTAGATAATGAAAGAGTATGTCGTTGTTTGTGGAAGATGACGAGTACGTAGATGAAGAGAAGGTAGCGGAGAAGCTGCGCCAACAACAAAGTGAAAGTCACCCAAGGGCTTCTTCGAATGAGCCCGACTCGATTGCGCTCAAGTTTCACGAGCCTGATACCATCCCCATATACCCCGACAGGCAAATAACATGTACCTTACCGTTGAAATATCAACAGGAAATCATAGAGGACATGCTTACCAAAGATGGGCTCTTGATATTGGGCCGTGGTCTTGGCTGGGATATCATATCTTCCAACCTTCTCCATGCCCTTAGTTCGCCTTCTGTGGCACTACAACACGGAGACCAAGCGCTCGTTTCAAAACGAAGCCTTATATTTATTCTTAATATCAGAGAAGAAGAGAACGTACGGTTGCGGGAATCGTTGACTGAGTTGTTCTGGCTCGACGAAACACTGGAATCCCAAGAGGAGCTCCAGTTTGTGGAAATCACCGGTGACTCGCACAACACTTCGGCAAAACGTAAAGATACGTACTTGAAGGGCGGTATTATATCCATCAACTCCAGATTACTCATTGTGGACCTTCTTTCTGGACTTATTTCGCCCAATAACATCACCGGTCTCTTTATATTGCACGCCGAGCGCATCAAAGAAACGTCCAACGATGCGTTTGTGATCAATATCTACAGGGACCAAAACGACTGGGGCTTTATCAAGGCGATATCTGATGAGCCTGAGTTGATAACCGGGTTCTCTCCGTTGGCTTCCATGCTCAAGATCTTAAGGGTAGAGAACGCTTTCTTGTGGCCCAGATTCAGAATCGAGGTGGGCCAGTGCTTGAACTACGTAGATAAGCTGTTGCTGAATCGCCAGAGACAGGAGATCATGAAAAGAAGATCGGTGACGGAAATCAACACTCGGCTTACGTTCAAAATGACCAAGATCCAGCTGGCTATCTTGACATGTATTCAGGCATGTTTGCAGGAACTTAAGAGACATAATCCTGACTTGGCAACTGACCATTGGGATATGGCCAATGTCCACGATGCCGACTTTGTACGTAAGATCAGAATACTGGTAGACTCGCAATGGCACAGACTCACATACACTTCCAAGCAATTGATCTATGATTTGGACATATTGACTGACTTGTTGAAGTATTTGGTGCGATACGACTCGGTGGGATTTTACCAGATTGTACAAGGAATTGTAGATCAAAACATCAAGCATGTGAGCTCGGGCGGCCTCAATGCGTCGATGAGTCCGTGGCTCAATTTGGACGACGCCAATACCATTATATCGTATGCCCGAGAACGGGCTTTGGGAAAAGTGGATGTACCCCGGCACGAGGTTATTGATGTAGACTCGGAATCTGTATCTGGGGAAGTAGACCAAGAGTATTTGCTTGAGGAGTTGCCGAAATGGGACCAGTTGGGTATTCTTTTGGACGATATATTTCATGAAAAGTCGGTCTCCACGGCCAAAAACCAGGGTCCTATACTAATTATGTGCTCCAACCCTCAAAGTGTGGAACAACTCAGTGTATTGCTACAGGGAATGAAGCGAGGAGTCAACCGTATGACAGACAAAAAGAGGTTTAGTTCTCGCAAGTACATGGTTTCAAAGCTTCGGGGGTATTTAGCATGGAAAGAAGTCAGTAAATTGGCCAAGAAACTTAGCAATGATTTGGAGAATACAAGCGAGCCAGCTAAGCTAGAAAACGATGAAGAGCTTGTAACGTCCAAAAGCTTCTCAAAAAATGGCCAGCCAACAAGTAAAAGGCGTCGAACCAGAGGTGCCAGTGCAAGTGCCAGAGTGTCAAGGCTTTATTCGGGAAGTAGTGTTGAGAGAAATAACGAAGCGTCTGAGATAGATGAGAATATTCTACAGAAATTACAGCGAGATGAAGAGCTGGACGATTATGATCTGGTTCCCGAAGATGATTTGATGGAGGCAGGCGGGTTTTTCCACAATCATAATAGTATCCTGTTTGAGCATATCAATAAAGATGACCTTGTCATTATTCAATCGTATGACGAGCGGCGAAACGATGCTCTTCTCCAGGAATTGTCACCTTCCTACATCATCATGTACGAGCCTAATTTGTCGTTTACGCGGAGAGTGGAAATATACCAAGAAATCAACAAGGATGCTCCGGCAAAGACATACCTTATGTACTACGGAACATCGGTAGAAGAAGAAAAACACTTGCTACGGATCAAAAAAGAAAAGGAAGCGTTCACCCGGCTCATTCGAGAAAAAGCCACTTTGAGTAAACATTTCCAAACGGCCCAGGACAGCTACAAGTTTCCCAATAGAAAGCAGGTGCTCAACACGAGAATTGCTGGAGGGTCCAACTTCAGAACAGAAAACGACGAGTTGAGAGTAGTGGTGGACGTAAGAGAGTTTGGCTCGTCCTTGCCGAACTTGCTCTATCGATCAGGCATCAAAGTGGTGCCGTGTATGATCACCGTAGGAGACTATATTGTATCGCCCAAGATCTGTATCGAGAGAAAATCGATTCCGGACTTGATCTCCAGTTTCAAATCCGGAAGACTTTATCAGCAATGTGAACAGATGTTCCGGTACTACGAGCTTCCCACGTTACTTATCGAATTCGACGGCACCAAGTCGTTCTCGTTGGAGCCGTTTTCGGAAACCAGGTTCCAGAAAATCAACGTACAAAACCCAATCACAAACCAGCTCATGCGGCAGAACATCCAGTCGAAAATCGTGTCGCTATTGATATCGTTTCCCAAGCTCAAAATAATTTGGTCTTCGTCTCCTTATGAGACCGCGCAGATATTTGTAGAGTTGAAGGCCAACCAAGAGGAACCCGATGTGGGAGATGCTATAGATAAAGGTGTCAACCGAACATTGGTCACTGAAGACGGCGGCCCGCCCATATTCAACAACAACCCCATCGATTTCATCCAAAACATCCCAGGCATCACCGCCATGAACTATCACTTGATCGTGCAAAAAGTGCGGTCCATTGAAAAATTGGTGCAGTTGAGCAAAGAACAGTTCATGGAGATATTAGGACAAGAGAACGGGAAAAAGGCGTATAATTTCATCAACAAACAGATATAGATAAAAATACAAGAGCACAATGGAGTATTAGACGATACATACAGAACAATCTCCCTAGTTTTTCTCTGGCTTTTTGCAATCGCATGTCTCATTTTCGTATTTTTTTCGCAGAAAAACTGGGGCAACTGACTAAATTGTCTACTTTATTTGTTTACTTTCTGCAGAATACGGAAAGGTTGCTTAGTGAATTAAATATAGATGTAGCGATGAATATGTAGCGATGATGTATATGTGTGACACTTTTGTAGCCTAAGCACCAGTTCTTTGGTGGAATAGAGATATGAAACATCGGGACTTCAGTGTGAGTAGGCAGCGAACGGTGCGGCCATCGAGCCCACCAGGCTCTAAGGAGAAGTACAAGTATCTAGAGTTCAAACATATCTATTTCAGCATTCAGAAGTTGATCAACAAGCGCGTCAACCTAAGTCTCAAGTATGATCAGCTCAACAGCCCCGAAATCAATGCCACCCTAGTCAAACCCATCGCCGAGAGAATCGTTAAGCTCGCTGAAAAAAAGGCCCTCTCCACCAAGATCGCCAGGGTCTTGCCTTCGGTGCCGGTGAATCTTGACCAGACCCCCAATTTCGGCCCTCACAAACTGGCGCAGGCGTCTCGCAACGACCACCCCGTACCTACTGACGGCGACGACCTGAAATTATCTACATGTTTGCCCTTCATATTACTTCTTCTTCGGTACGAGTACCAAATCCAGTCAGAAAATAATCTCATATCGTTTGAGATTCTCAACACCAAAGCCACCTTGTGCGAATTGCTCGCCATCCGCATGTTAAAAGAGTACAGGTCATTTAACCGCATCAACCTACTTTTTTCGGCGCCACTCAAAAATGAGCTTTTCCACCAAGATCACCGCTACACGTTCAACACTTTGGAGCTCTCGGTGCTCTCAAAATCAAAACGGTTTCTTTCGCAGCCAGTAATTATTCGCACTTTGGAAAGATTCTATAATGGGGAATTGATACTGAAGGCATACACCAACTCGGTCGACAATGCTGATTTGATCGTAGGAGAAGAACATGGCTTGTTGGATCGTGATGTCGTCAACTACAAGTACAATCGCATAACCTTTAACAAGATTATCAAGCGGTCCAATATCGTGCCCAAGTACCAATCGCTCGTAATCAACCTCAAGCTTTTGCTCTTTATGATGCTCTATTTTGTTCTTATCACAAGTAAGCAATCTCATACCAAAGAACACTCAATAAGCCGTATGTACTTTTTAGGATGTGTCGAGACGTCGTTCTGGTTGCTTGGTCTCAATTTCAACATCGAGTTTCTTATGAAGATCTTAAACATAGAGGTCATATTTCTAAAGAAAATCATCTGGAACTACGTAGACCTTCTTCTTATCGTTCTCATCGACATTTCGTTTGCATTGAAGTTCGTTAATCCCCAATACTATCGAGACTCGCTCAGCTTGATCTCCATAATCTTGCTTCCTCGAACACTTTCGGTGTTCAACAATTACCAGTTCTTCAATCTTATAGTGCTTGGATTCAAAAAAATGGCATGGAACTTAATGGGTTTGATATGCTTATTCTTTTCGTTGATCAGTGGATTCTACTTTAGTTTCATTACGTTGTCGATCGACTTGACAAACCTCCAAGTATTGCTGAACATGGCCAGGTTATTCTTTGGTTATACCCCTTCAGTCTGGAACTATTGGGACAACTATAATACTTTGGGCAAAGTCATTGTGATCGGATACTTGTTTTTGATCCAATTCATTCTTGGCTCCATTCTTGCCATCACATTAAGCGGAGTTTTCCACAAAGTCAACAGCAATAACCACCAGGAATTCAACTACTTCAAAACCGTCAACTTGATTCTTTACCTCAAAACTTCGCAGCTAAACGAGTATAAGCTGCACTTGGTCAGAAAAGGCGGCAGTGTCCAAGCAACCAAGCACTTTATACTGACCCGCTTTTACGAGTTCTTGAACGTGTTCAAGTTTCCAGTAATTCTAGTAATATTCTTTTACGAAATGATAATCTCCAAGTTCTACTTGCAGAAATTGGCCAACAATAACCAGCTCAAAAATTACACCTTTTTGGCAAGAAACGATTATTACTATCAGGATCACGACTTGATAAATTTGGAAAATATGCATCGCAAGTTGACCCAAGGAGGCGCAATATCTACACCCTACCAACACGAGTTCGGAGAGATCGACGGAATCGACGACGTGCTTGACGACGAGGACAACGAAGAAAACGATGATATCAGCATTCTACTTATGAAATCACGTAAAGCATCCGCCTTCAGACAATTCACAAATAACACACATAGCACCCTACAAGGAAACGGGCGAAGATACAGCCAGATTGAAAATATCAATTTCAGCAGGTTGCATCTTAGCAAGAAAAACTTGCTCGGAACGAGTTCCATCGGAACGTTGCGAGGTAAGATCAACACAGCTTCCAGCGAATCATTGCTCGCAGATGGTTTGCAAATTAAAAGGCCTAAAGAGGGCGCAAATATGCATGAATTAGGCCCAGCGTTGGCATCAGGCGAAAGCCTTGAAACTCCGGTAGGACCAGGCGTGTTACTTGAAAAGGTGCGAACTAACAACAGTGAAACCAGGAAATTCAGCGAGGAGGCCGAGAAGTTGCAACACCCAACAATTATCGACTACAATGCCAACAACGGGGCCAGTGGATCAAGCAGCACACATACCCTAGTGGGACCTAACGACCCAGCATACCAGACCCGGAACTATAAACGAAATGAAAGTGAAATTTTAGAGAGGCTAATACGATTGGAAGAGCTACTAACAAATAAAATAAGCTTTGACAGCTTCAATGAGACAATTCAAGCCGTGGCTCAAAGTGGGGAAAGCGAGGACCATTCATATGATGATGCCAGCTCAATTGTCCATCGCGGCTGCGACCAAGACAATAGGATGTTTGAAGATGCCTCCCTGCCCAAATTGGCGGCTGAGGACGAAACCGAGTCTGACGATACATTCTAAGCTGGGGCGGTGGCCTACACTCGAGCGCATCCCAAAGGCTTTGCAAACTTTTTCACTTGCAACTTGAAGCGGCCCCCCAAACCTCCTTTGAAACAATGGTACACTTGACAACCATATTTCAGAAAATTCACTCAAAAACGGAATGTGGGCTGATACGGAGATGTTTCAAATCGAGATGTAGACGATATCTTTGCGAGATTGAATCAATAATTTAGCCCACATGATGCATTATTGCAGATGGTGTATAGTTATGTATAATTCAACGTCTGTCTACCTAACAAGGCAGGTACCAAAAACTAGTTACCGAACAAAGCAAACGGCTGCGGGGACCCGTTGCAGGACACCCGCAGGATGCTTGTAGAGGATGCATTGAAAAATCTGAAAGATTAGAGGATGCATAGTAGAACGATACGAGAGGGGACGAGAGGGGAGCGGCCGTGGGCGAGCTGGATAATCAAACGAGGCTAATGATCAAGGGTATCCATGCGGTGATCCCCTATTCGGACGCACTTTTCTCAACATAGATTCCTACTTGGTTACATGGGCGAAAAAATAACAATCTCGCCGATTACTTTGAAAATAGTTTGATTGGTCCCCACTGCAACCGAATTGCACTTGGTTACCCAGCTTTCCATACAGGACCGAACATACTGAGAACGATAGATAGGATTTCACAGGATGGGCTTAGTTTAGTTTAAAAGGGACAAGATATCCGTAATTCAAGGCACCCTTGAACCCTAGGAAACTGATAAGCCAATAGTAGTAGCTGCATACAGTATTACGCTCACACTACTATCCGCGGCTATTACATCTCACCCCCACCCACTAATACGCTCCCCCTGTTATACGACCGCCTTCAATACCAACCCCAAACTACAAGCTTGTATTACTCTATCTTTTAACAAAGAGCATATCTGAGTATTACCCTGCTCCTCTATAAATTGTTCGGCATCAAGTTACAACAATAGTCAGATCACGCAGCAGATCTGTGATTCTAACCAACAAAAAAAAAACTGGTTTAAAAAAAGTTGCATTGGCACATAAAAAAAATTACCTTCCCCCCCCCTGGCATTTATTTGGGAAGCATAATCATAGAGTATCATATATCATAGCACATCGCCCGTAGTAGTGTTGTTGACACCTTAATCGCTAATATTCAGTTTGCATTCGTGTAAACTTTTTCACAACTATCATCGGACAAAATTTTACAAAGATGCCCCACGACAGCACTGGCATTGATTTCCCCAACAACCATATCCAGATTGGAGGCAGGAAATCCAAGTTGGCTGTTGTACAAAGTGAAACTGTGGGGGCTATAATCGAAAAGCGGTTTCCTCATTTAAGGTGCCTGGTTCTTGCCTTGAGCACTCTTGGTGATAAGGTTCAGAGCAAGCCTTTGTATACGTTTGGCGGCAAGGCATTATGGACAAAAGAGCTTGAAGTTTTACTTTTGGGACCTGTTGAACAGTTCCCTAAGTTGGACTTGATTGTACACAGTTTAAAGGACATGCCTACCAACCTCCCAGAAGAGTTTGAGCTTGGCTGTGTGCTTAATAGAGTGGATCCAAGAGATGCGTTGGTCATGAAAGCGGGTTCCAAATACACAAAGTTGGCCGAGTTGCCTGCCGGAACATTGGTGGGCACATCGTCGCTCCGTCGTTCGTCACAGCTCATGAAAAACTACCCGCACTTAAAGTTCGACTCAGTCAGAGGTAATCTACACACCAGAATCGGAAAATTGGACGCGGCCGACTCGCCCTTCGAATGCATCATTTTGGCCGCTGCAGGCTTAGAGCGTATCAACTTGGGCCACCGGATCACCCAATACTTGGATGCTCCAGAAATGTACTATGCTGTGGGACAAGGAGCCTTGGGAGTGGAGATCCGTAAGGGCGACCACAACATCAAAAAACTCTTATCGCACATCGAAGATCTTCCTGCAAGTTACCGTTGTCACGCCGAGCGTTCGTTAATGAGATACTTGGAAGGGGGATGTTCGGTCCCGATCGGTGTCGGCACGACGTACAACGAAGAGACTAGCGTGTTAACATTCAAAGCCATAATCGTCAGCCCTGATGGAACTAACAGTGTAGAAGACTCCATTGAAGGTAAAGTAAACTCCAAGGAAGAAGCCACCCAGTTGGGAATTGAGTTGGCAGACAAGTTGATCGCAAAAGGCGCCAAGGAAATATTGGAGAGTATTGATTTCACCAAAATTAACCAGGCCCCGGTCACTACTGACAATACCCCCACAGACACTCCCACCACCTCCGCAGGTGCCACCCCTACCACCACACCAGTTCCATCGATACTTCGCGATTCAATCGATGTAGAGCACTCGGTGCGGGCATGAATATATGGACGACTATGTATATATGTATATTATCGACGAATGACGAGAGAATGTAATAGAACCAGTTGTAATTAATAATTACGAGATTACCCCAGAAAATGAGGCCGTTACGTAAGCCCCCGGACGAACGCCACTTTCCAACACACTGGGCTGATTAGGCTGATTAGGCGGACCGGATGCAACCAATGAGTCTAGCGATGACCACAATGACTCTTTAGATGTGTGGTTATAGGGTTAGGTGAGACCAAATGTGGTACTCGTAACCTTGCTCCGTCAACCCGTGTGGGGTACTCAACAAATTCTGACCAATAATGGCCAAAATTATTCTCGGAAACTTAGGCTCTCGCAACCGTTTCGATACAAACGAGGTGATCAGCGCTTTGTGTAAGGGTCAAGTGTGGTTATCTTAGGTGGCGTAAGAGAGTAGGTACGCTTGGTGTTGCCTGAACATACATAGAGCATTAGCCTCCCTGGTTTGGTGTACTAGCTACAAGTGTATATAGTGCGAAACTGTTGCAACATTGGGGAAATGGGGCCAACATTTTTGTATAGTGAAATGAACAGACGCACAACTGGCTTTCCAACTGGTCTTGGTATTAGGGGTTTTGTCCTACTTTGTTCCTAAATCCGTGCAATCGATCTCTGATACGGCTTTGTTGTGGGGCTCCCTTCGGAGTGTGGGGCGTCGGAGCGTGGGAGGGAGAAAACAATAGAGCTTTAATTTGCGTACAAGGATATAAATACCCCTCTACATCATGTCACTTACGACTGGTTTCGAGTTTGACTAATTACTAGTATCCTGAACCCGAGATACTATTATCATCATTAAATAATGCCTGAATCTACAAACCATCTTGACCACGAGAAAGAATTACCACCCCCTCAAGGTTTCTTTGACCGTAGCTTGGGCACCCCCAACTTAAGCGGCTTTGACGAGTACCAACGTCTCTACAAAGAATCCATTGAAAACCCAAACAAGTTCTTCAATGACCAAGCTTCTAAATTGTTAGACTGGAGCAGACCTTTCGATGTTGCAAGATTCCCCCAGGACCCCAAAAACGACTTTGAGGGTGGTGACATGCCTGCGTGGTTTGTCGGCGGTGAATTGAACGCATCCTACAATGCTGTCGACAGATGGGCCATAAAGAACCCAGACAAGCCAGCCATTATCTACGAAGCCGACGAAGTAAACGAAGGAAGAGTTATCACCTACGGCCAATTACTCAAGGATGTATCCAAACTTGCCCAGGCTTTGGTCAAGCTTGGTGTCAAGAAAGGTGACTCTGTTGCCGTTTACTTGCCAATGATCCCTGAAGCTTTGGTGACCCTCTTGGCTATTGTCAGAATCGGTGCCGTCCACTCGGTTGTCTTTGCTGGGTTTTCGTCTACCTCTCTTAAAGATCGTATCCTTGACGGTGACTCTAGAATTGTCATCACTGCAGACGAGTCCAAGAGAGGTGGCAAGACCATTGAGACCAAGAAAATCGTGGACGACGCCTTGAAGGACTGTCCAAACGTCAGAAACGTGCTTGTGTTCAGAAGAACCGGAAATTCGCATGTTCCGTTTGACTCCAAGAGAGATCTCTGGTGGCACGAGGAATTGGCCAAATACGGCAACTACTACCCACCAGTTCCTGTCAATGCCGAAGACCCAATGTTCTTATTGTACACATCGGGCTCCACCGGCAAACCAAAGGGTATCCAACACAACACCGCTGGTTATTTATTAGGTGCTCTTTTAACCACAAAGTACACCTTTGATGTACACCCAGAAGATATCATCTTCACTGCAGGTGATATCGGGTGGATCACCGGCCACACCTATGTGGTCTACGGTCCACTTTTGAACGGTGCCACCACGGTGGTGTTCGAAGGTACTCCTGCTTATCCAAACTACTCTAGATACTGGGAAATTGTGGACAAATACAAGGTCAACCAATTCTACGTTGCCCCTACTGCTTTGAGACTTTTGAAAAGGGCTGGTACCAAGTATGTTCAATCATACGATTTAAGCTCATTGCGTGTTCTTGGATCTGTCGGCGAACCAATTGCTGCTGAAGTCTGGCACTGGTACAACGACCATATTGGTAGAGGCAAGGCCCACATTGTGGACACCTATTGGCAAACTGAATCTGGTTCTCATTTGTTGACTCCATTGGCAGGTGTCACCCCTACCAAACCGGGATCGGCTTCGTTGCCATTCTTTGGTATTGACCCAAAGATCTTGGACCCCACCACCGGTGAAGAGCTCAAGGGCAATAATGTTGAAGGTGTGTTGGCTATCAAGTCAGCATGGCCATCCATCACCAGAAGTATTTACAATGACTACAACCGTTTCATTGATACCTACTTGAAGCCATATCCTGGTCACTATTTCTCCGGAGATGGTGCAGCAAGAGACAAAGACGGTTTCTTCTGGATTTTGGGTAGAGTCGATGATGTTGTCAACGTTTCGGGCCACAGATTGTCTACTGCCGAAATTGAAGCTGCATTGATCGAGCACAACTTGGTTGGTGAAAGTGCCGTTGTGGGTTACGCAGACGATCTCACTGGTCAAGCTGTCGCTGCCTATGTGTCTTTGAAGAAGGAATCCAATATTCCAACCGAAGACTTGGAGGCTATCAAGAAGGAGTTGATCTTGACTGTTCGTAAGGAGATCGGTCCATTCGCAGCACCTAAGTTGATTCTTTTGGTCGATGACTTGCCAAAGACTAGATCCGGCAAGATCATGAGAAGAATCTTGAGAAAGGTTTTGGCTGGTGAAGAAGACCAATTGGGTGATATCTCCACTTTGTCCAACCCACAGATCGTCAGTCAAATTATTGACGTCGCCAAAGCTGCTAAATTATAGGCTTTAATTATGATTAGGTGTAACGACTAAAGATTTACGTATATCTCTATTTATTATGTTACTTTTGTAGCTGAAAATATCTATTTATTTATTCAATCTCTTTTGTAGCTGAAGTCAAAAGTCTTGCTTTTTAGTAAATATATTTAATTATGACTTAAGATAGAGTCCACCAATGAGTTGGCCTGGGGTTTTGGAGCAACGATGCTTGGTTTTATGTCATTGTCAAGCAAGTATTCTTCGGTGGTGGGACCTATAGATGCGATTTTAATGGAGATATCGGACTTAATATGTTCAACGATAGACTCTGTGCCTTGGGGACTAAAGAATACAACCCAATGATTGCCAGGTTCTTGTTGAATTTCTGACCATATGGATTGAAAATTTTCCACTATGTCATGACGATTTTCAGTTTTGTAGATTACTCTTTCTTGGAAATTGTAGTTTCTTTCCTTGAGTGTCCTCGGTATAATATCCTTTCTTATTTCTCCTGTAAAGAACAAGATCTTCTCAGGCCCTCCATTCAAGTCATTGTGAATTATTTCAGAAAGTTTGGTACCGTTACCTGCATTTTCACCTCCCCGTACATCCTTAAATCCAACCTTCTTTAATATCAGGTAGGTTGCAGGTCCAACAGTGTAGCCTGGTTTTTGGAAAATAAGATCTTTTATAGCTTCGTCACACTCATTCAAGCATTCGCAGAGCATTTCGACCCCTCTCTGAGAGGTAATTATGAAAACGTCTATATTTTTAACAAACTCATCACTTTGAATGTACTGTATGGTTGAGTTCTTGTCTGAATGAGTATGGGTCAAAAGTGGCACGAAAAAGGGTGTGTAGCCTTCTTTTTCGAACCTTTCCTGGTAAGGATCTTGCGGGGTGCTTGCGTTCTTAAGCAATATAACCTTGTTGCCCATCTTACCTCTATCAATGCTTACCAATGCTTACTTTACCCCGTTGGTAATTGGTGATTCATCATGCCATTTTGGACAGGGCACGAAAAGTATAAACTACAAAATATCTACATAAGGTATAGTTGAGAATTTATTAGTATTATTGAACTGAACACATATTGCCATGTAATATTGATTAGAGCAATAGCAGTAATATAAATATTGAAGAGCAAATTAATAAGTAAACCAAAAGAATAAAATAACTAAAGAATTAAAAGCAAACGTAACAACATATCTCCTCATCTCCTGCGCATCATGACTATTATTTGTAGGTTTATCTTGTAGCAGCTACCGCACCTGCATTTGACGTATTGAACAATCTGCCGATTCTTTCATTGCCAACCATCATGTTACCAATGGTGTATCTTACGTACACCTTGGCAGACTCAATAAGCTCGAACTTGTAGCCCATGACAGATACCAAGAAGAAACAGGCAGCAATTGCAATCAACACCGGGAACCAGAAGAACAACAACATCTTATCGTTTTCCACGGTCTTTCTAGGATGATTTATGAATGACACCACCATATCCTCCGAAGAGTCCGATGCACTGCCTGTATCTTCCAGTTCTCCAGCCAAAGTGGAATTGGCCATTTTCGATGAAGGAGGAATACTGGCAGCCTCATTAAGACTTCTTTCCACTTCAGACTTTGGCTTGGAGCCCGTAGACGACTGTCCGAATGGAAACAAGTCGTCGTACGAAGGCAACGAATCAGAGTCATCTTGATTGAACACATTCTTTACCTTTTGCCATAAACCCTGTTGTCTCAAAGTAGATGTAGAATCATCCGTATCCTCAACATCGTTGAGAATGGTGCCACTACTGGTGACTGGAGTAGTAGCATAGGCGTCGTCGATTTCTCTGTCCAAGCTTCTGACCGAGTCGCTATCGTCATCATAATCCTCGTCGTAGTCGTCCGTTTCGTCAAGATCGTCGTCATTGGACTCAAACTCAGAGTCTGCGAATTCAGACGAATAATTACTCTCTTCATAAGAGCTAGAGTGGACTGGTGCATTGAGAGCCTTTCTATCCATGAGCTTTTCATGACTATTCTCTTCAGGCTTGACTGATCCTTCAATGACCATTTTCGAAACATGGCGGCCATAACTCATCGTAAGCATCGAGTTTAACGAATCAAGACTGATAGACTTCGATAACTTGTCTTCCTTGGAATCGGCAACTGGTTCAAGGTCTTCACTGTCGTTTTCTTGCTCCAAAGTGTTGAATATATCAAGAACGTTCAAATCGCAATAATCCTTCAAGTACTTGTCGTTTGATAACTTCAAGTTCCAGTTGGATTTGCAATCTATAAAGATCTTGATCAAGTCACGGTGGCCACACATCGAAGCCAAGAATAACGGAGTCACCCCTTGATTGTCTTGCAAGTCGATCTTACACCCATGGGCAATCAAAAACTTGGCCAAGTTCGAATACTTCTTGAGGGTAGACAAGTGTAATAATGTCTGCCCCAGATTGTTGCACAATTGCCAGTTTGGAATGATTATAGGACAGTTTGGAAGATCCACCAACGAAAGGAAGTTTATGAGGATTTCTTCGGTAGACAAGTCTGATTTCGATAACTGTTCTGCTGCTTTATGGGCATTGTTGAACCATTCATTAGCTTGTTTCAAGGAGTCATGTTGCATAGCAGCACCAGCATTCATGCTGCTATTGTTGGTGTTGGTGTTGTTGTTGTTATTATCAGTTCCGACAATTCTCTTTGCAATGTTCTTTGCATCCTCCAATTTACCATTCATCTTCAAGCCTACGATCTGCAATGCCAACTCGATCAATTGACGGTCGGTGTCGTCGGTATATGTGAAGATTTGCAGCTGCAGCGGACCGCCCAGCATCATGGAATCGTGGTTTTCAAAGCTTACCAAGACTTGGCCCGGTTGGGATGCTGGAGGCAAGTAAGTTACGATGGTGGTTTCAGACCAGCAGTGTGTAGCAAGCGCCTGATTGGCACCGAACTTCACCAGCAAACCAGGACGGAAATTGAATCCCAACAACGTCACTTCTATTCCTCCTCTAATAGGTCCTTGGGCAGGAATTATTCTTTGGATGGAGGGGAACGTCGTTTGTGGCGCTGGATGTACCTGTTGGGGCAAAGAAGCACCAAACTGTTGATTAATAGAAGCATCATAAGATTGCGGTTTCATCATGGAGAAGTTATGGCTGGTAGATGTGTTGGTATCACTGTTACTCATAGGTGAAAATCCACTTACACTGCCATTGAACATCGGGTTGGATGACGTATTGTAAGAATCGTCCACCGAGAGCTTTTTCCGCTTCAAGTTTCTGCCTTCGTCATGAGTAGCATCTGTGTTAATTTGAGGTTCTGAAGCGGATTCGTCAATAGAATTAGGCGATAATGGATGGTGCAATGACAAGAGCTCTTCGTCCAACTGATTCTGTTCAGTAGATTGGCCCTGGTTAGGACTGGTGTGGTGACGGCTAGGAGTGGAGACTTCAGATTGCGTGATATTGTTGACAAAACCACGAGGCGAGATGTTTTCGGCATCACTATTGGATACGATGCTGTTGACCTTGGATTTCTCCATGTCGTGCAATCCTTTCAAGTTAGTTGAGGAGCTGACAATGGAGTTTGAGACGGAGCCATCGATATTCATGTTCTCGCTTTTGCTGGAGGTGTTCTTCTTTCTATCCATGATGACTATAGGCGATGAGATGTGCTTGGCTACTACTTCATCATTGTTGTTCTTAACGACAAATAAGAGCTTGAATCCGTCTGGTTCCTTGTGGTGACGACAGTAACATATTATTCTGGCCGAAAGCTCGAGAGATTTGCTGGAATCGGTGCTTAATCCAGTGGGTGGTGGGAACGACATGATTTCCTTACAGTTGAATATTATGGCTTTCTTGAGCATCTTATCGTCGGCCCAAGAGTTGGGGTTGTTCTTGACCACACCCGAACCGCCCACTGGCGTATCTTCTTGTCTGTCCGAGTCGATTCCGGCCTTTATTCTGGAAGCTCTCTTTTGCTCACGTTTTATACATCTGGAACAGATATTGCATGATTTCTTCAAGTCACTGGTCAACACATAAGCGTCCAAATAAAGCAAGTTTTCTTTGAGTTTAGGACTTAAACTATCCAATGGTTGATTAAGACAAAACTTGTTCTTGGAAATAAGGTCTTGGGGGATGTACAATAAGGCATTGGAAGGACCGGGACTCAACGTCAACTTGAGCTTGATCTGTGTTTCCACTCTGGAATACTTGGGTATGTTGTATATCTGAAGCTGGTACGGCAACTTTTCCATAGTTTGGGGTGAAAAATCAAGGTACGATGGGTTGGCCACGTCTATACTGGTGGGGCACGGATTCATGAAATGGTTGCCGAATTTCAACTTAGACAACTCGTCCCGTATCATATCATGATCAGAAAGGGAATTATCACCATTTATCTTGTTCTCGACAGTTGAGTTGTTGGTGTTATTCGTTGTGGTATTGGCTGAAAAACTGTTTTCTTCTTTTACTGGAAAGTTCGGATCAAGGTACAAATAGTCATTCTGGGGCGAGATGGAATTGCTGGACGGTTTGGTGAAGTTGGCGTTGTTGTAGTTATTGTTATCAGTGTAGAACTCGCTCAATTCATTGGTCTCTGTCTTCACTTGGCCGTTGCCCACGGGAGTAGTGTTCCCTATAGAATCATACACTCTTTGGTCTAAAAACTCGTCTAGAATGTCTGGATCCTCATGGTCAAAGCTGGCAAGGAAGTTGTAGTCCAAAACATTGTTTGAAGCTTCGTCTATTATCGAAGATGTCATGTTGAAAACACCCCTAATAAATCGAGTGTATGGAAAATACGATAAGGTGGCGTTTTTTGGGTATATATGGAATCTCGGTTTATATTTCAGTTGTTTATGCTTAGTTGACACGTCAGTTCAACAATCTGTTATTCAACTTCGCTTGTGGCGTGCAAAAAAAGGACACAGACCCTGGCCTATGCTATTCACACATCAGATTCTGGTTTGCGAGTAAAAAAATCGGTTATCTGCAGTCCGGTCCAGCTCTTTTGGTGTTGTCATGTACAATAAAATGTTGAATAGAAATTGTTGGGTAGTCAGCTGACACAAATAGGAAAAGGGGCCGAATGATGGGGTACACAGCCGGGAGACGCTCACGTGAAAACGATGGTGAGACACAGTGCGTGAGCATGCACGTGCAAGAGAGGTGGAGAAAAGGACGTGAACATGCACGTGTGTCCACGTGCACATTCACGCCGGGCCAGGTCACGCCCCCAACTACTCAAGTAAAAAACACTCGTCGTTGAAACTGTTGTTGAAGCTATATACTAACTATGCCTAAGAATACATTATACGTGACTGGGTTCACGAGAGAATCGAAGGCTGCCGACTTGGCACCGGACTTTGAAAAGTAAGTACCTTTCTTCCGAATGATGAATACTCGCCAAGATAACTTGTGCCAGAATGAACTGTTGAACAGTGTGGAACACTCTAAACCTCAGTCTAGTCTCCTCTTCAATTCTTTTCCATCAACTTGATATCATCCTATCATATTCCATGGATCAAACATCTAATCCCTTATTTGCATATTCATTTCCATTCCTCCTTGATTCCTTCCTTCCTTTTCCATTCCTGCCGTCTTGATTTCGTCGATCTCGATCATTCCTTCATCCTTTCCTTTATCCTTTATCCTTCTTCTACTATCAATTCATTCATTATTCATTCATCAACAATAATCAGTCAACTAACATCCTAGATTCGGTCAATTGGTAAGATTGGATATTCCTCCTCCAAGAACAGACGACGGTGAAAAATACGCATTTGTCGAATATAAAGAGTTTGAAGCTTGTGAAAAGGCCTTGGAATTGAACGGTCAACAATTGCCTTACTCAAACAAGGATGGTTTAGTTGTCCAAATGGCCAGATCCGATCCATATGAGTCGAGAAGAGGAGGGTTCAGAGGAGGCAGAGGCGGTCCTAGAGGAGGTTTCAGAGGAAGAGGAGGCTATGGATACGGGCCTAGAGGAGGATATGGTTACGGTAGAGGAGGATACGATGGAGGATACGAAGGAAGAGGTGGTTACGGTGGTTATGGAAGAGGCGGTTACGAAGGAAGAGGTGGTTATGGCTATAGCAGAGGTGGATATGGTGGTTATGAAGGTAGAGGTGGCTACGAAGGAAGAGGGGGTTATGAAGGAAGAGGAGGTTACGAAAGAGGTTATGAAGGAAGAGGCGACCGTAGTGAAAGAGGTGAAAGAGAAAGAGGCGAGAGAGGTGACAGAGAAAGAGGTGAAAGAGGAGGATACGGTGGCTACGAAAGAAGAGGATCCAGAGGTGGATACTCTAGAGGAGGATATTCTTCCAGAGGAAGCTCTAGAGGCGGACCAGATGGATACTCAGACAGAGACTATGCCGTAGACCGTGACGAGCCAAGAGATTATCCCGACAGAGACTTCAGAGGCGACCTGGGAGAAGGTGCTGAGCCAGCATATGACCCCAGAAACGATAAATACAGTCGTGAGCAAGACCACCATGACGAAAGAGACTCAAGAGACTCGAGAGAGTACTCCAGAGGCAAGTATTCCAGATCTCCTTCCAGATCTCCAAACAGAACCAGAGAAAGATCTCGATCCCCAGAACGTTATTAGTCGTAAAAAAAAATCTTAGTATACAAAAACTTGACGATTTGAAATGTACGTTAACTAAAATATTCTTTTCCATTAAAAAAGAGAAATTCAGATACTGATGAGTCATTCAATGAAATCCATTTCAATTTTACCCTCTAGAGAGAAGTAGTAAATAAATGGGAAAAATCCAGTTCATCGTAAATATATATTGAAAGTATCATTGTTAGGTTTTATATTCTTTATTAAAACAAATTAGTTAGCTAAGCTGCTTTTAGAAGTTCTAGCTCGGAGAAAAAATGTAGGCATATTGATATTCGCTTTGGCACTGCGATTGTAAAAGGTTTCATATAGGTTTCTTATCGACTACTGCAATAGGTCATATCAGTTATTGCAATAGGCTTTGTCTAGATAATTGTTGAAGGTTTATAGATAACAATGGTTCAATCTGGTAGATTACTTACCTTGTTGGTCGCAAAATTCTATTGACTAATTTTTTTGTCGCAAAAATCACACAAGTGCGATTTAGGTCGTTGAATGCAATAAAGAGTAGACTTATTTGAATAGGGTCTCAAGCATTCCCAGTACCTCTGGTACATTGCAAGAATTGTATATACTATTTACCTTCTTTAAACTATTAACTACTTCTAATTACTGCAATAACTTAGAACTTTTAGTTTTTTTTACATAGCTATCATGTTGGAGTCCATCATAGGATTCAAGCCTCTCAACAGCGCCCTTTGAGGAGCCTTGGAAGCATTGCGAAGTGACACTTCACGCAACGTTATAAGAATACAAGAGATCACAGACGTATCTTCATCAATAGAGAATACACTGTCCAATGAACCGTGCAGCGAATCTTGGTAGAGTTGGATTCTGCCAGCTTCGCTATATTTTTTCGGAATCAAGTGCGAGTCTTTTTGGCTGTACCTTGAGACGTCTCTCAATGCCCCGAATGGCGGGAGATTATCACTAATATGGTTGGTACGAAGTTTCTTTTCGGTGGTATTATTCAAATCGTCTTCATACAACTTATTGTCTGGGTTAGGATATGGGTTCTTATAGTGGTTGGCTTCGAAGTCGTCCTTGACGTCCTCGCTCACACTCGATGCGCGCTGCCTCTTGAGTATGTTCAGAACAAACCCCGGTTTTTTATCGACTATATTGTCGCACAACGAGGGCTTGTGGTCGTCTATGATAAGCAACTTGAAGCTCGGGGCCACGTCCAAATGGAACGCAGTAATAATAGAGGTGCCTAGGATTCTGAACCTGGTGCCCTTGTAGACGAAATCGGCGAAAGGCTTGAAATTGTTCATGAACAAAATCACTTTGCAGTTGACTTCGCATTTGTCGTTGTAGAACTCAAAGATAAACCGGCGAGCCTTGGTGAAGTTTTTGTTATAGACCGCACAATACTTGTACGATTCGACCGTGTGATCCGCCAAGGAAGTCAACGAATCGCCACTTTCCGTACTGACATTACTTTCCACCGAGCTCAACGATCTCTCGCGGTACTTTTTAAACACCATATACGGAGCCTTCTTTCTGAACTGTGACAAGTAGGGTACCTGAATTTTGAGTAGAGGCAAACCGATTCCAAACTGTTGAAGGTCTGCAGCATCGTCTGCGTTGACAGTTTTGGAATCCCCCGCATTTTTATTCTTGCACTGCTTGAAGATCTCGAACGCATTCTCGGAAGGGAACAAGTAGTAAGACGAGTGCAAAAACTCTTTGACAAGTACCAACTCTCGTTTGGAGTCAAACACACTAGTCAGTTTTCCAAAGATGGTACTAGAATGTCCCAAGTTGTCTGTAAATATGGTCGACGCATCATCGTCCTTGTAGCTTTCACTCTCGTACTTGGCACTTGCAAAAGCGTGGGGTTGGTATCGTACTGAGTCTTGCGAGGGAGCTCTGTCCTGCTCGGCAGCCAAACGTTGTTTTCTTAGCACAAATGGGTAGTATAATGTGAAGTTGGCATCATACGTATCTTGTAGCTCGTTTCTCTTGATGGTGAAATTTAAGGTGGCTGTTTCCGACAACCCCACAGAATCGAGAGTGGACGGATTGCGAGACAAATCGTTGTCGACTGACATAGATAGAACACTAGAAAGCACTTAGGTTGAGGTAGAAGATCAAAAGACACTAGCTAGTTGAAAAGATTTAGCTGCTTTTGAGTTGAAGTTTACTTGAAAAGGTAGTTAAAGGTGCCGCCTGCGCGGAACGAACTGGAGAAACTGATAAGATATAGGCGCAGCTGCAAGGCAGCTTATTTTTTCGAGCCACGCTAGCGATTCCGTTCGTTAATGTATGTGTTTCAGCAACAATGTCACCGTGGCTATGGACCAGGTGTAGACAGGTGCAGACAGGTGTAGAGAGGTGTTACAACGTGGGACTCGATCTATAAAACTCAGGGTGGCTGAAATGCGGCACAAACCCTATTGGTAGATGTGCAGGCCCAAACTTTATTAGTGGCGGAATATTTCGAGATCTGGTTGCATCTAATTCATTGCTAACGTTGATGAGTCACCAAGCACGTTCCTTTTTGCTATATAATGTGTAGAGCCCACATTGGCGTGTAGCCCACATTAGAGTCTATGAGCCCGCAGTATAATACCCCGTAAGCTATATAACTACGAGTTATTTCACCACCCCGATAAGTCCGTGCAGTGCCTCCACACTTGAGTTCACAGCAAAAGCACCTTGAGAAAATATCTCAGTAAATAGCTCTATAAAATACCTCACTATATTAAAAGTACCTCATTTATTGAAAGCACTCACTTATTGAAAGTACCTCACCTACTAAAAGTACCTTATTGAAAGTACCTCACCTACTAAAAGTTCCTTACTTATTGAAAACACCCATGATATCTCATTTAGTAACCTCACTTAAAATACCTCATTTATTATCTCTAATTTCTCTAATTCTACACTACCTGTCCCTATTATACACTTCTTGTTCACATTACATCAATTGCAGCTCGAGTTCCACCTCGGTGGACTTGGGCCCGATCTTAAACAGCCGAAGAACATTCTCATTCTCCTTGCCTCCAATACTGCTATCCACAGGCTTGTCGTGATTCTCATGGTTAAGTGAATTGGACTCAACCAACCGACGCAACTTGGTGGTTTTGGTCAAGCTGCGGATCAAATGGTCTTTATCCTTAAGCAATTCCTTGAGCTGGAGTATTTCCTCCTCTTGGTCTTTGAGTATCGAATCGTATTGTCTCTCACTGAGCTCTCTAGAGTCCCGCTTCTGCTTCGTATGAGTGTTCTTGTGGAGTGACAATTCTTGCTGAGTAGACTGCACTTGGTTCTCCAAATGTTGGATATAAGACCGCTGCTCCTCCATCTCGTAGTTGACTCGTTTATAGTACTCTTCCAAATTGGCCATAATCATCTGGGATGAGTCAATGTTGGAGCCCAAAATATCGTTCAAAGTGTCGTTCTTCAAAATAACGGTTTCTGTCTTCTGAAGATCGGTGATTCGAGTTAAATGCTCCAACTTTTCATTCAAGATCTTGTTTTCTGCTTCAAGCTGCGCAATTTTCAACTCTTGTTTAAGATTAGGTTCGGTGCTATTGATACTGCTGCTAGCACCATTTCCATTCATCTTGAGCATCATGATTTCCTGTTTCTGTGATTCTACAGTACTCTTCAAATTCTCTATAAGCTTCGAAGACTCACTTTGGTCAAACGCAGACGCCTTGTTCTTCTGCACATCCATCACTATATCTTTTGCTCTGGCTGCGAATCTTAAAGTATTGTAGGTTTCTGACGTAAACTGCTGGCTCGTCACTGCCGATCCCAAGTGAATAGTACATAAGATCAGAATAAGAGACGAGCCGGAAAGTGCAGGCTGCAATAGTCTTGTCAATTTAGAGTCTCTGTAAGGAATATGCTCACTGGAATGAGGAGAAGTCGATGCTAAGGAAAGCTTGTTGATAACTGTAGATAACGCCAAGAGCGACTTGTTAATGAAAGACCCTTCTTTTCTTCTTTCAAGCGACAGCACTGCTCTTTCTGAGCCCGCCAAATCACAAAGTGAAAGTGTACAGTGAGTCTCGACATTCTTTACAAGATCGACTTTATTGAGCTTGAGCTGAAGAATTGAGTGGGACCGTGAGGAACGGGCATTGAAATCGGTGGCACTAGTCTTTCTGTTTGTGTCTCCCTTTGAAATGAGCTGCTGGATCTGGTATTTGGAGGCGATGACCGGCGAAGTTATGCCAATGATCTTGGTGCCATAGGTCGTATCGTCTCTGATCTTGAGGTCTGTAGAAGATGAGGATGACGGCTGAAGTAAATCGACAATCTTTTCATTGTAAATTTCAAGATAACTCATCAGTAACGTGTATTCTGTGTTGGATTTGGCGGTCTCGATTTTGTCCCAAATGGAATCGATAGCGAGGGTAATAAACCCCGGATCTTGGTCAGAACCTTTCATCGAGAAAGTCTTACCCGAACCAGTCATTCCGTAAGCAAATATCGTACCATTATACCCTTCATTCAAAAACTTGTCTACAATATTGGAACACGACTTTTGGTACACCTCTCTATTGGATAAGTCCTGCTTGGGAGGAAACACATTATCGAACTTGAAAGACGTTTGGTCTGCTGTATTAGTGATTGAACTGGAAAATTCATCGATGTCCCACGCGCTGGGTTGCTGCGAATTGACACTATATGGGTTTGGCCTGATAGAGACCGTGATTGAGCCCGTATATGGCTCTTGTCTGCTTGCAAAAGAAGGCGTACTAGGTCTGCTTGAGCTGAAATTGGCCATGGCAGAACTGGGCCGTGATACTCTAGACCCAGCACTAGGAGGAGCTGCAAGTTTGGGTGAAGCAGGACGGAAGTTTCTGGAGGGGGGCCGCCTCAAATCTGTCATATTGACCCTCGGCTTGGACTGCACAGGACTGGACTGGGTCGATGATCCGGGCGATGAAATGTGTCCCAAAGACGATCTGGGGCGTAAGGGGGCGCGTTGTGACATGTTCCTAGACTTTTTACGACGATAGGTGGTGCTTCTAAGTGTAATAGGGTTGACGTCGTTTTTAGTTTGATTTCAGCCAGGCTGTTTTCGTGTCGCTTTTGTGCCACTGTTTTTATGACCGTTTAGGCAATGTAATTGACGGATTACATAATATTTGGTTTTTCGCAGTAATTTTGATTAGACTATGGACTATATGACAGGGCAGGGCTTGTCGGTGACATCCTTGGCAAACCAGAGCGACCAGGTACTGTACTTCTTATTCATTTCTGTTCCTGGGGTCTCGCAGTCTCTCTTTGCCAAAATCGCAGACTCGATGTCGGAAAAATGGATCGAGAAACACAACTTACGAGATATCACTGGGCCCAAATCGATCACTTCCCCATAAACCAGAAAGTCTGCTCCGATTTCGACGATATCTAAGGTTCGGGAGTAGTGCTCGCTGGGGTCGGGGTAGAACAACTTCTTTGGACTGCGGTTAACCTTGTTGGGAATGATTTGCGACAAAATCAATGTTCTTCTTGAACCTTGATAGATGATCTCTCGCATCAAAGAAGCCGAAACTTTGGGGTGCTCTGTGGTGATACTTTCAGTATTAAAGATATCGGCCCAACAGACGCGGGAGCTTTTGCCATTGACGGTAAAAAGTCCTGTTTTCGTAGCGTAGGTGTAGAAATTCGCAGCCTGTTCGGGGAACACAAACGTCAATTCCATGCGTGGTGTGTCAGTATCGTGAAAAACCACTCTTTCCAAGGGCCCTCCACAGACTTGGGAGAGAATGTTATTGACCCCAGCACCAGGCGGAAACCGATCCAATACCAAGATTCTTCTCTTTTTGTCTTCACTCTTGTTTCTCTCCTTCCCCGCAACCACAGACCGCTTACTCTTTTGGACAGTACTATCTACCTTCAAGTCCTTGAAGTTGAGAATGGCTTCGGTGTGAAAGTTCTTGGAGTCGTACTGCTTGTACTGTTCGTATTCATCGAAATCCTTTTCCTCCTCATCAGAGCTTTCCACCGTTTGAGTGTGTTCATTGAAAAGCCCAACAGACTTAGAGCATGCACGCACCAACCGCCTCAATCCCAACCGTTCTGACCTGACAGTATCGGCATTCCAGCTGCTGGACGTATCTCTCTTCAATTCAGAACCAGCCTCGGGGAATCTGATCACCGGGCCCCACCTTTCGTTGTCAATGGGAGGTCCTTTCCAAAACATATCTAGGGTTTATAGCAAGTATAGAGCTGTCCAGGTGTATTATCTAAGCTGTTAGCAAATCTTAGACAATTTATGAGTATTCACAGTATCTGTATTAATTATGCACAAATGCGATTTCGCAGCCAAATCGCAGGCAACCGCTCGCAAAAGAAACCATCGAGATGGAATCAACAATAAAATGTTTGAAGAGGCGACACGATTTATACAGGGACTTCATGACTTATGAGTGCTAGGATGTTCAATACTACAGACATCCTTTCTTGCTTTTATTGACATATATGGTGCTTGGCTTAGGGGCTCATCGCACCTGCATATAACCCTGGGTCTTCATCAACTTTTCACTATACGTAGAAATATCACCGATGTGCAACTCGAAATAACTATCCAGCATTTCTAGCGTCGTAGCCAAGCTTGTTAACATATCAACCCGAATACTACAGCTGCGAATAACCACCATGTCCACGAACAATGTCAAAAGACCAGTGGAGTCCGGCGAAGAAGAGGGTCACAAGAAGGCAAGATTCGCTACTCTCAGTCAAGACCAAAGAGCGTTGAAAGTCGTCCAAGAGTCGCAAGTCGGGATCACCTCGTATATCAATGAACAGAACAAGTCCGGAGGAGGATTTATTGGAAGCATCAAGCAACTTTACTCTGATTTTCAGGTCAATGAGATCGACTTGAATGGTGAAGTTGTGCACTTGAAGGATGAAGGAATTGACATGGGCAAGTCCAAAAGAGAACGTAGGCTCGAAAAGAGAGACCAGGAAAGAGATGCGTTGAAGGACATGACTCCTGAAGAAGTAGAGCAGTATAAAGAGGCCAAGAGATTGGAGGAAGAGGCCAAGAAAGAAGAAGAGAAGCCAAAGTACCAGTTGAGTGAAGAGCACCGTGCTGAGTTGTTGACGCATATTACCAGCGAAGAACTTGCTCAGGTCGAAGAATTGTTCACTACGGGCAATAATATGGAAACCAAGACGTCTTTCGATGACAAACAAGCCAGAGGTAAGTTGCACCAGTTGTTCAGACAAGCCTTCCAAGGACAGTTGGAAACAATCACTTCGGCTGAAAATACTTTCAAGATCGCCATTGCCAAAAAGGGCCAAGGCAGAGGTAACGGAAGAGCACAGCATCCTCAGGAAAGTATGCACCATGTAGACGAGAACGGAGTTCTCAACTATGGATTGGGTGCTTTCAAGCCATACTTGCACTTCACTGTATACAAAGAAAACAGAGAAACCATGGAAGTAGCCTCGACCATAGCCAAGTTCATCAGATTTCCTACCAAAGCCATTGGTTTTGCTGGTACTAAAGATAGACGAGGTGTTACGTGCCAAAGATTCAGCATCCACCGAGGAAAAGTGGTTCGTATCAACTCGCTCAACAAGGCTTTGAAGGGCTCTATCTTGGGTGGGTTTTCTTATGAAGACAAGCTGTTGGGATTGGGAGATCTTAAGGGAAACCAGTTTTTGATCACTATCAGAGATGTAGAGTCGTTGAACGACGACAAGATTGAAGATGTAGTATCGGAGTGTTTCAACTCGTTAAAGGACAAGGGATTTATCAACTACTACGGTATGCAAAGATTCGGGTCGTTTTCCATCTCCACTCACGAACTCGGCAAGCATGTGTTGAATGAAGACTGGAAGAGTGTGGTTGAGTTGATTTTATCGGAGCAAGAAGTGGTTGCACCAGACTCTATAGAAGCCAGACGGATCTGGGCCGAGACCTCCAACCCTTCGTTGACTCTCAAAAAGATGCCCCACAGGTTTTCTGCCGAACACTCGATTTTGAAGGTCTTGGAGAAGGAACCTCTCAATGATAATGAGGAGTTCAGCTCTCACTCATACTTCAAAGCCATTATGGCCATTCCCAAGAATCTTCGTATCATGTACGGACATGCGTACCAGTCGTATATTTGGAACTTAGTAGCCAGTAAAAGAATCGAGTTGTTTGGATTGGAGGCTCAGGTCGGTGACTTGGTCTACGATTCCAGTCCTAAGGAAGTCGAGGAAGACGACAAGGACGAAAACGGCGAAGAGTTTGTTGAAGACGTGGCAGTCAACAAGGACGTCAGAGTCAAGCCTTTGACGCAAGAAGATATTGATTCTGGAAAGTATTCTATCTACGACGTCATATTGCCGGGCCCAGGTTACAAGATCACGTATCCTACCAACGAAACATTAAGAAATGTATATGTCGAGACTATGGCCAAGGATGGCTTGGATCCATTCAAAATGACCAGAAGAGTCAAGGAATTCAGCTTGGCAGGTTCATACAGACACTTGATTTCTAAGCCAGGAAACTTGTCGTATGAATTAATCAAATACAAAGACAACGACGTTCCCTTGGTCAAAACTGACTTGGAGATATTGAGAGAAAAGAAGGCCGAGAAAAGCACAGAAGAAAAGACTCAAGAGACTCAAGAAAAAGTCGAGTCTCCGGACTTGAACGATATCAGCTCCAGAATCATCAATACCGACCCGGCCGCTGAGAAGTTGGCTATAGTGTTGAAAATGCAGCTTGGTGTGAGTTCTTACGCTACCATGGCCTTGAGAGAGTTCATGAAGGCCGATACCTCCAGGTTTGGTGTTTCGATGGTCAAGCCAGAAGAAAAAGACGCAGAGTAGAAAAATAGTGTAAGGTAATTGAAATTCATAGACGTCCATAAGTATTGTATAGCCAGTGAAAAGATGACAATGAGGCTAGAAACTATATACTACAATGTACGTAAACTATAATTGAGCTCTTTACAATTTTTTAGGACTTTTTTACTATACAGCTTTTTAGAAGTGAATACTCTTGCAAATTCTACTACCTTCACATACCTAACTAATTCGTTACATACTTCTTTTACTTACTGAAGTTTATAGTTTCCACCAATCCAGTTGTTGATCATGGCTAAAGCACCCTCAGGCTGATCGTGAGGGACCAAGTAGCCCGACTGATACACTCTCAAAAAGGTGAAATGTTCGTAATTTTTGACCTGACCCGAGTTGTTTCCATTGACGTACCAATCGACAAAGGAAGACAGAGAAAACGAGCTGTGGCCGGACCATGGAAGCGCATCAGTCCAAGCATGTCCTCCTACCCAGTTGCAGATAAAGTCTTTATCTCCGTAGTATGCCAACACCGGAATGCCTTTATCCAAAAATAGTGGTGACGTTTTCTTGGTACGGTTTCATCCAGTCTCCGGTATTTACAATGTTGTCGTCCACTCGACCACTACAATCACGGAATTGGATATTAACGCCCAATGCTTGTTTAACTTTTGGCTGGTTCAAGTATTTCACAAGATTATCAACGCCTACGTAGCAATCACCCGAACCTTGACAACGGGCTCTTTCGTCGTAATAATTAAGTCCAGCATTGATATATTCACCATAGACAGCATTACACTTATTCATTGAGTTCGCACAGATATAATCGTCTTGGGTATCGTAGCATGGTTGAATAGTCGGAATACAAGCGTTTGTCTGTTGGAGCATTTTACTACACTGGGTATCATTCAACACTGGTGCTTGCCCACCTTGGCCACATGCCATAGGTTGGTACTGGGGGTATTGAAGCAAGGGATCTGTCAATCCATTACCTATGGCAATAGACGCAAAGTTAAACGAACGATCGGGTTGAGTCAAGATTTCGCTGCCAATTGCTGGCACATAATGACCCGCATACGATTCACCGGTAACATGGAATGGAAGCTTGCTGAACTGAGGATTTGCTTGGAAGAACAATTCGAGGAAAGCATACACATCCGCAGCTGCTATCGTAGACGTATTTACGATAGTGCTTGAGTAGGAGAATCCAGTGCCGACAGGCTGGTCCAAATATATCACCGACGCATTATTGTTCCAACTATACGGATTGTGGACCACGTTCAAATTGTCGTCAATGGTAGCAGGTCTGTTTTCGACCAAAGCGGCCTTCAACGATGAGCATCCTGGTCCACTATTGAGCCAGAGAATAACAGGATCATTGGCAGGGTCGTTTCTGCATTCAAAGAACCAATAGAAAAAGTGCAAGTCTTGGTTTGTAACGTTCAAATATCCAGCAAGCTGTTGCACATTATCGATGCCCAACGACTCTGGGCCTGTAGTTGCGCTCAATACGTGGTTAGGATCCTCTCATCAGTAGTGATTCTATCAGCTAAAGTAATTGCAAGGGTGCAAAGCGTTGAAAACTTCGTCTTTGGTTAGAGTTATAATATTTTGCAGCTATTTTTGACAGCTAATTTGACAGGTTTTTATATTTGAAGCAAGGAGGGGCCGAAGCAAGCGCTGCGCCTTCGGAAAGTCCTCTTGCTGCTACAACCATGTCGCTTGGTTACATTCGTCTCTATCGCTCATAGGATAAACTAATTTCCGAATCATGTTCATGCCAGTTTGACAGAAGTGACAAAAACAATCTTTGCGAAAATCCTCAAAGCCTCGCATCAGTGCATATTTTCTGAGCTGCCAAGAAGTTTACATAACCTGTAGAACTATAAACGGGAGAAGATGAGTAGCCATTAATCAAACAAAAGGGCGTCAAATGTATGTTCGCACTATTAATAGCCTTGTCCCTTAATTGCATCCATGGCTTAAAATCACCGTTGTAAATAAAATCTGCAAGGCGATTTGCAATCAGTGAAACACAAATAAAGTTTTTAACCAGAGATATTCCGTGGGGCAAGTGTGGCGAACTTGACTCGGTGTTCTTGAATCTGAGAAAACCCATGCGTCTAGTTACAGAGCGAATTTTTGCGCCCAAGAATACCAGTCTTTAATCGAGCCCGTCACGACGCGGCATGAACCTACCCAACCACATCCCTGCTAGCCAATTCTCTCGTAGCCAATCCCCCGTTTATATCTACTTTACATCCTCTCTAGACTTAACTGAGTATCAGAGAGTAGACTACCTATTGCGATGTTCTCTCTCGAGCCTCTAGTTACAAAGCAGATCAGCTAAGTGGCTTACTGTGGCTGCGCGCATTTTTGGCTGGCTAAGTGATTCGGAATTATTCAGTTGACCGAGCGACAGCTACGAAAGTCAAAGAATAATTGCGAATGTCTAAATCATTGGTATCTGCTATTAAGCCTTCGGCCTTGAAGGTTGCTCTTGAAAATGCCCTGGGCGCGCGTGCAGTTCCGGTAGATGCCACCTGGTTCATGCCCAATAACCCCAGAAATGCCTACGAAGAATTTCAGCAAAAGAGAATTGGAAATGCTGTCTTTTTCGACTTGGACAAAACCTCGTTGCCTGGGTCCAAGTACCCACATATGCTTCCTACATACGAAGGATTCACTAGAGCCGTTAAGAAATTGGGAATTTCTGTCGACGATCAGCTTGTGGTGTATGACAAATCAGGCATATTCTCCAGTCCTAGAGTAGCGTGGACATTTGCACTTTTCGGCCATAAAAATGTCCAATTATTGAATAGTTACACTTCCTACGAGATAGCAGGTTTTCCCTTGCAAGAATCCCAGCCGCAGCCCCCAATTGAATCTGAATCGTATGAGCCTATTTCGCCAGATCAATACGCGGAAAATTACAAAAACGAGGTGATTGAATACGAGGAGCTTCTTGATTTGGTCAAGTCAGGTAAATTGGGAGAGGACTATATCAGTTTCGATGCTAGACCCAACGATAGGTTTACTGGAAAGGCACCTGAGCCTAGAGCAGGCTTGAGTTCAGGTCATGTTCCGTTCGCATTGTCGTTGCCATTTTCCAAGGTGGTTGACTCCACCACAGGTACATACAAAACTAGGGAGGAGTTGTTGAAGGTATTCAAAGAGGATTTTGGTTTGGATTTGACATCTTCGGACTTCTTGAAGGGCAAGAAAGGAATTATAGTGCTGTGCGGAAGTGGTGTCACTGCCGTAGTATTGAAGTTGGCCATCAATTCCATCATAGGTTTGGACGTTCCTATTCGTGTATACGATGGTTCATGGACCGAATGGGCTAGTAGAGCACCTAAAGAGTATATAGTCAAGGACATCTAAGACCAAATAATTAGAATATAATCTAGATCAAACTAGAATACATGTATATTCTCTACTTTTCACACTATAAGATGAGTGCGGATGAAAGTGTTAAAAGTGCTTAGAGTGCTAAATATGATAAGTTTGCAGATAAAATATGCAGAGTGGCATGAGTGCTTCCTGAGTTCTAGGAAGCATTCATATGAAATACCTGGATGAGTGCTAGGATGTTTAACCAATTGCCTAGAACTCAAGTAGTTGGAAAACCTGATAGATCATAGTAATTGCATTATAACCAGAAATATTACGGTGCGTTATACAGAGTGAAAGCACGAGCGTAATTTAGTATTTTATCGATATTTATCGGTATTCGGTATTCATTTATTCTTCATAGTACAATAATACATACTTTTAGGCAAAAGAAGAATCAATTTATACAAAAAAGAAGTATATCAATATATTTGATAATCATTATTCGCGAGTATGGTATAGTATAAATCCCCAATTAACAGAACCAATTAACAATATTATATGGTAGATACTTTTATTGATTGGTGTCTTGTATGGATAAGAACTTATACTTCTTTTTGGTGACATCGTAACAGTCCTTCAACGAGTCATCGTCCACAAACCACGTTACTTTGCCTGCAGCACTTTCATTCACAATGGAACTAGGTAAGCCCTTTTCGGGTCTTTCCATGATTATTCTCATAATAGGAGCTTTGGTCAAACCTTCAACCACGAACGTCACTCTGCTAGCATGGCAGATCACAGGTATAGAAAGTGTGATTCTATTCTCGGGGCCCGAAGGGGCTTTGGATACTGGCATGCACCATGCTAACTTTTCACGTAATTGCTCGCCGTGGTTGGGGAAAAGCGAAGCGATATGTCCGTCAGGGGCACATCCCAACAATAACAAGTCAAACATGGGCAATTTGACGGAGTCCTTTTTGGCGAAATTGCATATCAAGAGCTTTTCGTAATGATCGGCACACTCCTGAGGATCATTTATGAGCGATTCGTCAATATGAAAAACCCTGGGTTTCTTATCGCCCTTGATTTGATCAAAGATCTCCCTTTTCGCCTGGCCGTAATTGGAGTCCTGCGAATCGAAAGGCACGAGTCTTTCATCTGCAAAGTAAATGTCCCATTTGTCCCACTCAATGCTTCCGTCTTGTCTCGAAAGCAAGCCCTGATGCAAGATCTTCAACAAAGAACCACCAGAAATGGCGATTTTGAATCTGGGCTCGGCCTTTTTCTTCTTTTCCTTTTTGATCTTGCCATTGGACGAAAATGAGGGATGCCCGTTCTGAACAGGCGAATCTACGCGAGGCGAAGGTATCGAAGCAGTGCTGGTGGAAGAGTATAATGGGGGGCGTTGTTTTTCCTCTTTGATAAGTGATATTTGCTTGGGATCCAATGTGTTATACAAGGTAAGATTCTGGGCCGAAATCACATGGTCGGCAACGGCATCGGCCACGCCTACGAACTCGGGAAACGAGTATATCAATGGAACTGTGGTGGTCATTATGGATCTGACTGGGTATGACTGAGCTTTATGACTGGGCTATGGGGAATGCCGGATCGTAAGGGTAGTTCTGGGCGGCTATGTTATATTCAACGGTGGTCGACTATCGATAGAGCTCACTGGGTAGTGCGTGATGGTAGTATTTTATATAGTTTTCTATGATGATCGCTAAAAAACCGGGGCTTTGTCTTATATTAATTGCCGTGGTATCCAGAATTCTATAGAAGATTGATTTGAACGCTCGAAAAAATGAACAATTTGTGTTAAGACACGATAAGACCGATCAATAAACGATTTGTGAGTGAGCTTAAATAATGATCTAAACTATACTGCAGGTGTATATTGTAGGTATATATGCTACATACAGAGTGTATATGTTGGGATAAACCCCACCTACTCCTTGTTATCTCTATTTTTCTCATTTATCTCCGTATGATTGGACCACCTTTGGCCCCAAATTTTCGGACCTCCTCTCTTTTTAGTCCGGTGAGGCTTCTAGGCGGTCAGCGCACATGTCAGAACGGACATACCAGATACCAGACTCCCCTCGGTAGCATACCAATGCTTTGTCTTCAGGCACCGTATCGCGTGCAGATCCGCTATTGTCTACGCAACACCCAAAGGCCTGATCTGATCCGCCACTACAACTACATTTCTCCGCAATACCATCACCACATCCTACCTATTATTGCTCCGCGCAACCGCTTTTTATTGCTTTCGCGGATGGACCTGTCTCGCTGCTAACGGTTGCCAGCTCGGTGGCTTCTGGCGATTTCGCCGGGGCTGCGCTCGTGTGACCCCATGTCACGTGATATCGGGGACATGTGGGTGCATCACGTTTATTGCTCGTGGTCTCGATCGGTCCCTTAAAGATGTCTAGCTTGCATTCCTAGCTTGCCACAAAATATAGCTTGCCACGAATTATACCCAATGCCGATTGAAAACCATTTTCAGCTCACAACACACTTGATCCTCAACTTTGTTGGATCGTTATATCCATCATGTACTGGATTCGAACAAAAATTAGTGATCCAGTCGGATAGGCTAATCCAGTACGATCTTAAAGAGAAAGACAAGCATTTTATCACCACCAGTGTCACTCAAGTGGACACCAAAGTAATAGTAATCAATCTTGTATTTGGAGAGCCTAAAAGGTTGGATAGTGTTTTGATTGATTGGAGCTTAAACGATATCATTGATCATGATATCCAGTTCCCTATCAACGAGATCAACTTATCCAATCAATTGATCCAAGGGTTCAACGAAAAAATAAAACAACGTATAGCGAACTACAATTTCTTGCAGCAATTATGTGAACCGCAAGATCAAGACAAAAAAGCGCGCCCAGAGCCAGTACACACCAAAACACCAAATCCGCGCTTGAACGACGCGGACAAGTTGGACCAAAATAAGTCTCCTCAAAAACGTCCCAACGATATGCCGGATTTCGACGATGAGCTTGAGATCAGGACATCTTCCAACAGAGGGTTTTCTGGCCTGTTCCCCAGTATAGGGGACCGCGACTTGAACCCGCCAGGTCTTCCTAGGCACCCGGAGATGAAGCCCTACATAGATCCTCTTGGTTCTGGAAACGAAGGAGGCATGTATCCTACACCTAATCATCCGTTGTTTGGAGACCGGCGCCCGGGTGGCAACACTTCCCGATTGGGGGTGCCACCAGGTGCGAGATTTGACGATCCTTACGGAGAAGACAACCTTGATGCCATGGGTCACGGGTTGCCGGGCAACTTGAGAGGGTTTGGTGGTGGCCCTGGAGGTCCTAGTGGGCCTGGCGGTCCTTCTGGAGGTTCGGGCCCCGGTTGGTTGTAAGATGACATCTTGGCAGGAATGTAGACGTTGTTTCACCCTGAATTTGTCCCCCGCAAATTGCCTAATTAGGCAATGGATCAGAACGCAACCTCAAAGCCTACTTTGATACCGTTTAGGTTTTAAAGCTTATCTTTCATACCAGATCACATATATCATAAAGCCTAACGGTTGATGACGCTTCACCATGTAATGTATGCCATGTTAAAGTAAGAAGATGTATTGTACAGAATTAGCCTAGACTGTATCTGCTCCAATCTGCGAGCAAGCGAATTAAGTATGCACAGAGGGGTGGCAATAATTGCTAAGATGTGTCATCCCTGTTTCTAGACCGTTAGCCGATGATAAACACTGTCGCTAGCAGGAGTACCTATGTGCTCTGACTAAAATAGAAGTGTGGGGATGTTCGGTTTGGCTCGCACGACATATAAATGACGTCTGAGACGGAGCGAACGTCTGGGAAGACGGAAAGAACTCGTTTAGTGCGAATGCGCCTGCGGACTTATCAGAAGAGACGGAAGGGTTCAGGATACATTAAAAATAATGATGTATATGTTTTGTAATGGGTTTATAGGGTATATAGTGGCTTATGGACCATATGTCATGAATATCTAAGGTTTTTTGGCTGGTTTCGGTGTGTTCCGGTGATTTCACGCTCTTATTTCCTCATCCCTCGCTGCAGGATTTTGCGCCTCTACCCCGAAAAAATGGAGAAATTGTCCCCACCTCTTTCTACTTGGACCTACATGAGATGGCACAAAGCCAAATTATATTGCCTTCCCGAATAGGAATTTTCTGCTCTGGTACAAACTTTAATAAAAAGTTTTGAAATCGATGATTCGATTTTATAAAATAGTCACCACGTCCGACGAATTTGAAAAGGAAAACATCACGTAACTAACAGGCGGATCGTTCATATTTCGAGAGAATATCTACATCAATCACCACCCAAAAGGACAAGCCATTTTTCGCACGTCTTCTTTCATCCAAAGTTCAGCATCACAAGAAAGACAGCACCTAATATTGGCATATTGTTCCTACATATCATTCCCCTGACTGTATTATATCCATTACAAAGCTCTGGAAGTGTGTACATTCTAGCTTCCCAGAACAAAGAAATCTGATTGACACCAACCTACTTTTGGCTACCCTCCAAACAGAGTAAGTGGTGCGAGCAAGACCCCCCGTCCTTCATAACCCCCTTTGTTACCTGTACAGTATACTTGCTCACCCTTGCAGCACTAGTTCATAATCCACACCAATTACTACTCCTGAGCCAGCTTTAGGCCATTCTCCTCCGACCTTCCATTCTTTGGCTATTGTTGTTGCTAATTAACAAAACAAACGACCAAAAAATTCCTAGTGCGGCAAGTGAAAAAAATCAAAAGTGTCACAAAAGAAAACACCCTACTTCATAACGTAGAGTATTGTTCTGAGCTGACTTGCTTTATTATAGGTTTATCAGCATTGTTTGGAGCATCTTCACATCTTCTTGTCTGGAGGTTTCTATAGCAAGAAGTATCTCATTAACACTTCCCAATCGAGCAATCCGGCTGGTTTCGCAATTTGCAGCCAATCCCCTGTTCACTCTGACACCCTCCGCTAAAAGTTACCTACATATAACCAAAGGTTATAGGATCTCCCGAAACATATCATACCAGCAAAGGTCAAACATCCTTTAAATACTGGCAGATCCAACCTATTCATTAATCCCTTACATTACCAAATAATTCCTAATACCCACAATGTCAAGACGCATACCTAGTTACAATGACAGCTATGATACCCGCGAGAACAGAGATTCTCAGCTAAATGAAGACTACTCTTTGCCCAACTCGGCTCCCTTCAACACATACGTCCAAAGGGCGTACCAAACCGACAGAAACCTGAGACGTATATCATACCCCGAACCTACACACAATACCAGAAACCATCTTGATGTCAGAAACTCAGATAGCTCCGACACTACAGCTACATATGTGGAGCAATATTCGCAGCAGCCCGTGCCGCACAGAGCGAAAAAATCTAAAAGGAAAAAGAGAGCCCAAAGAAAGGCTCCAGTGGATACCCCTCCCCAGGATGAGCACTACTCGATGCTGTCGCAAACCAACCTTGAAGAAAAGGAGCACAGTCCCATGTCGGTGGAACAGGTGGACTCGCACTTGACGCTGGACGAAGAGTCTGCCCACGGCTTGAAGAACGAAAAGCGGATGTTCTCGTGGTTGTTTTCGCGAAAAGTGCCTGGAATCACCGCAGAAGAAGACCGTAAGCCGTACCCGTGGATGCGCGCCAATTACTTGGTGCAGCTCGGATTCTGGTGGTTGCACCCTATATTGGTCAAGGGCTACAAACGAACTTTGATCCCTAGTGACTTGTGGGTCTTGACCCCTGAGCTCACTACCAAGTACATGCACGAGGTCTTTGATAGACACTTGAATGCTATCTTGAAGAAGGAAAAGGCCAAGCACCTCAAGTCGCACCCCAATTTGGACGACTTCACCTGGCCGTCCTACGCCATTCCATGGGCCGTCTTTTTGACTTTCAAATGGCAGTACACATTCAGTTGTTTGTGCTTGGCGTTGTCGTTCTGTGCGCAAGCGTTGTCGCCATTATTGACCAGAAAGTTGATTGACTTTGTCGAGTTGCGGTACTTCAACATAGAAACCACATACAACAAAGGTATTGGCTACACCATTGGATCGGTGATTCTTATCTTTTTGAACGGTTTGTGGGTCAACCACTTTTTCCACAACTCGATGGTTACCGGAGCCCAAACCAAAGCCATCTTGACCAAGAGCATTCTCTTGAAATCGTTCAAATTGTCCGCCAGATCCAGATACGTGTTCCCTATCGGTAGAGTCACTTCTTTGATGAGTACCGACTTGGCGCGTATCGACTTGGCCATCGGGTTCCAGCCTTTGGTCATCTGTTTCCCCATTCCTGTTATCATCGCCATCGTATTGTTGTTAACTAATTTAGGTGTGTCGTCGTTAGCAGGGATCGGGCTTTTCGTCATCTCGTTGATCATCTGTGTGGTGCTCACCCACAAGTTGTTCACCACCAGAGAAACCGTCGTCAAGTACACCGACGAGAGAATCGGGTTGATGAGAGAAGTGTTGAACAACCTCAAAGTCATCAAGTACTATGCGTGGGAGTTGGCCTACAAAGCCAGCATTTCCAAGCTCAGAGGCACAGAAATGAAGTACTTGTTCACCATCAAAGTGTTGAGAAACTTCATCACTGCTTATGCCGTCACATTACCTACCTTGACATCCATGGTCTCGTTCGTCACCATGTGGGCCAGCAACAGAATGAAGTCTCCTGGTGAGGTTTTCAGTTCGTTGTCGTTATTTTCCATCTTGGCCCAAGCCATTATGTTATTACCTATTGCTTTAGCTACTGGTGCGGATGCATATATCGGGTTCAACAGATGCACGGATTTCTTGAGCTCTTCAGAATTCAATGAAGAATTGGAAGAAAAAATGATGGAGCCTGAAATCAACGGCCGCTACTACCTTTCTGGCGACGAAGAAGAGTTTATGGGCCAAACGCAGTTCAACTCGCAGTTTGAAAACAAGGAAATGGAACCCAATGTGGCGGGCGCAATTGGCGCAGTTGGCCAGGCACGCCAGTTTATGGACGTCAACAACAGCGGAAGTCTTTCTGCCAACGAGAATGTCATTGAAATCACCAACGCCGACTTTGTATGGGAGTCTTTCCATGACGACATTGATATGTCCATGTGGGACTTGAGCGAAGAAGCCAAGAAACAGAGAAAGGAAAAGAAGAAGGAAGAACAGCGCAGGTTGAAGATGATGAAAAAGGAGCAACGTGCCATGAAGCACGACAGCACGTACTCCGAAAAAGGCGAGTTTTACTCTGGCAACAGCTCTGTCACTTATAGCAGCCAGCAGATGCAGTCTGAGGCCGACACTTTCAAGGGCCTTAGCAATATCAATCTTGAGATCCGCAAAGGTGAATTCGTCATTATTACCGGGATTATCGGTTCCGGTAAGAGTTCGCTTTTGAGTGCCATTGCCGGGTTCATGAAGTTGAGCAACCCAGGGATTGGAGAGTTGAAAGTCAAGGAAGACTTGATTTTGTGCTCGGCGCCATGGATCCAAAACGCCACCGTTCGTGAAAACATCTTGTTTGGAAAGCCGTACGATCCTGTCCACTACCGCAAAGTGTTGTATGCATGTGCTTTGGACGACGACTTGGCCATTTTACCTGCTAAAGACCACACCGAAATCGGCGAAAGAGGTATCACTTTGTCAGGAGGACAAAAGGCCAGAATCAACTTGGCCAGAGCCTGCTATTCCGGAGCCCAGGTCTTCTTGTTCGACGATGTTATCAGTGCTGTGGACTCCAGAGTCGGTGGCCACATTGTCAACCACTTATTCAAAGGCTTGTTGAAGTCTAAAACCGTTGTTTTAGCTACACACCAGTTGGGAATCATTGATTCTGCTGATAGAGTGGTGTTCTTGAACGGAAACGGGTCTGTGGATGTGGGAACGGTTCCTGAATTGTTGGCTCGTAACGAGTTGTTTGAGCGTCTCATCACTTTCTCCAAGGAAACCACCGAAACCGGTGAAGACGACTCGCAAAATAACAGCGACGACCAATTGGCTTTGGCCAAACAACCAAGCATGACCGAAGACCACCAGGACGACTTGATGGGAAGAACTACCAGTGACGAGACCGCGGCCACCAATGCTATCTCGTGGGAAGTCTACAAAAAGTACATCAACTTGGGCTCGGGTATCTTTGGCTACGCAGCACTTCCTTTGTTCGTGTTGTTGGTGGCTTTGGCTACATTCTGCCAGGTCTTTACCAACACCTGGTTGTCTTTCTGGACCGAAAAGAAGTTTCCTGGCAAGTCTGACAAGTTCTACGTGTCTATCTACGTTATGTTTTCGTTCTTGACCGTTTTCTTTACTGCCATTGAATTTACTATGTTGGCCTACATGAACAACATCTCCGCCAAAGTCCTCAACGTCAAGGCCGTCGAAAAAGTGTTGCACGCTCCAATGAGTTTCATGGATACCACTCCTATTGGAAGAATCTTGAACCGTTTCACCAAAGATACCGATTCTTTGGACAACGAAATCGGAGAGCAGTTGAGATTGTTTATTTTCCCATTGGCCATGATCATTGGTATTGTCATTTTGTGTATCTGTTACTTGCCATGGTTCGCTATATTCGTGCCATTCTTGTTGTTTGGATTCACCTTCTTTGCCAACTTCTACCAGGGCTCGTCGCGTGAAATCAAAAGATTGGAAGCAACCCAGAGATCCTTGGTGTACAACAACTTCAACGAAACTTTGACCGGTATGTCCACCATTAGAGCCTTCAAAGCCGAGTCCATGTTCATTGAAAAGAACGACAAGTTCTTAGACAAGATGAACGAGGCCTACTTCATTTCTATTGCTACCCAGAGATGGTTGTGTGTCCACTTGGATATCATTGCCAGTATGTTTGCCTTATTGGTTTCCATGTTGTGTATCACCGACCAATTCAACATCAGTGCCTCTTCCACCGGTTTATTGTTGAGTTACGTCATCCAAATCGTCGGGTTGTTATCCTTGACCGTCAGAGCCATGACTCAATGTGAAATCGAAATGAACTCGGCTGAAAGATTACACCAGTATGCCTTTGAGCTTCCTCAAGAAGCTGCCTACAAAAAGACCGAGTTCACTCCTCCTGCCGAATGGCCCTCTGCAGGTTACATTGAGTTTGATCATGTTTCTTTGAAGTATAGAGAAAACTTGCCATGTGTGTTGAAAGACTTGAGTCTTTCGATTTATCCTGGTGAAAAGGTGGGTATCTGTGGTAGAACTGGTGCTGGTAAATCATCTATCATGACAGCCCTCTATCGTTTGGTCGAATTGGACCAAGGAAGCATCCGTATCGATGGGTTGGATATTGCCAATATGGGATTGTTCGATTTAAGATCCAAGTTATCCATTATTCCTCAGGATCCAGTCTTGTTCCAGGGTACCATTCGTAAGAACTTGGATCCCTTCCATGAATACTCCGATGACTTATTGTGGGACACCTTGAGAAGATCCAACTTGATTGAAAGCAAGGACTTGGAGAAGGTCAAGGCTCAAAAGCTCGACAACTCCAACTCTGTAGGTTACGATGACATCCACAAGTTTCATTTGGATCAGGTTGTCGAAGACGACGGTTCGAATTTCTCACTTGGTGAGAGACAATTAATCGCATTGGCCAGATCGTTGGTCCGTAATTCCAAGATCTTGATTTTGGACGAAGCCACTTCTTCTGTCGATTTCGGAACGGATTCTATGATCCAAGACACCATCACTGATGAGTTTGGTCATTGTACCATTTTGTGTATTGCTCACAGATTGAAGACCATTTTGAAATACGACAGAATCATCGTTATGGACCAGGGTAAAATAGTTGAAAAGGGTATACCAAGAAATTTGTTCAATGCCAACAACCACTTCAGAAGCATGTGTGATAAAGCCAATATTACTATTGAGGATTTTTAAATTCTATCACAAAATACTGGTCGCAAAAGTTAGTGCATATAAGTGTACTTGAAAATTTTTATAGATTGTGACTTTTAAAATCGGGTGTATATTATTTTCTTCGTTAGTTGAAGTAACTTATTTATCGTTTAACACAAATTTAATATGAACCATTATTTCGTAGTGTAGTGATCTTGATTCGAATTTTTTTGGTGAACCCTAAAACCTAAATTTCAAAACTCACAATACGCGCATGCATGTCACTTATGTTCGCGTGCATAAAATTGCTGCATGTTCGATTTTTTTTTTTCGCACCCAAATTTTCGACCAAAGTGTGTATTCCCAATAATAAAAAAAAAGTAACGAAATTCTATAGAGGTGTGCTATTAGATATAGCCTAGAAACTAGTTCGACGTGAGTCTGCCTACTTGATAGTAGATCTGAGAAACTGCTGCGTTGTTCATCAACGAATAGCTGTTGACTTGTGCGCAGACTGCCAGTGATTCTTCTCTCTTATTGTTTTGGAAGTTTGGAATCATAGTTCCCAAAAATTTGGTGAGATTGAACTTGGTAGAAGAAGTAGATGATTCCACATCCGGCGAGTATTTTCCAGTATTTGCCAAGTAATTACCGGATTTACTTGTCTGTCCAGTGTAAAAGATATAGTTACCTTGCCTTATAACTTCAGCCTGGATTCTATTGAACGTACTGGAGTACATGTACTTTGCGTAGGAACTGCTCGACCTAAGTAAGTCGGTAAGTCCGGTGAAGAACAAATGTTCATAACTCACGGGGTTGTTCCAGTATCCATCACTGTTGTAGAAGGCACCCTTTGGGTTCAAGGCGGAATTAGCAAGATCAATGGCTTTCTTAAGGTATTTCGGATTCGCGGAATACTGGTTGAGTAAAGCGAGTGTAGAAAGCATTGTACCAACAGTATAAGTTAATTTACCTTTGTTCACATTTCCGTTGCTTGAGTCCAAGCCATCGTAGATCAACCCATCGTCCGGATCCTGAAGGTTATCAAAAATCCAATCAGTACACTCTTGTGCAAAGGACAACATCTTGGAGTCTCTGTTGAACTCGTACATACGAGCAGCAGATAAAGCAGCTTCTGTGGTGGAAATGGAAGCAACGTAAGGAGCACCAAGCTTCCATCTCACGCCACCCGTGCTTTGCACCCATTGGCCCTGAATCAAGTCCATCAAAGTCAGGGCGATTTGTAGATGCTCGTCGTTTTGAGTGTTCTTGTAGGATTCAAGGTAAACCCACATAACTTGAGCATTGTCGTCGACATAGACATCGTTGTCTTTTGCAGTAGAGGCAGAAAACCAACCTTGAGGATTCTTGTATTGCAAGCAATTTGCCGTCACTTTGCTGATTCCATTATCGTCTTTGCTAAAGGTGACAGCCTTACCAGTAACAGCCAAGTCCCAAATTGATGGGTAAGCAAAGCTCTTACCCAGGCAAATGAGGGCGTGCTCACTGAAGGAGGACTCTGGATTACTCCAGAACGTTTGCCAGGTTGCATTCAAAGTGTTGGCAAAAGCACTTGAAAAATCTGCCGTAGGATCATCTCTTTCAACGTGGTAGGAGTATGAAGTTGGCAAACAGTTAGAAAGTTGTAAAAGGATTATGAAAGCGAATGTTGGCCAGAAGAACATCTTGAAAATATCTTAGCTGAGGTAACGAAAGGAGCGATAAACGAAAGAAAGCTAGCCCCAAATAGTTTACGCAGGGCGGTCAGGCTACTTATTTATATGAAATCCGTGTATCTAATTAATGTCGATTTGAGACGTTCCTCCAGCTACGTAAATAAATCGGAAAATAACTATAAATACACCGAGCTTTCTGATGCGTCAACAAGCAGCAAAAATTTAAAGCCTTTAAACCTTGCATACGAATTCGAATCCCTGCCCAGCTCTGGACCCGAAACTGTAGCCAGATCTAAATTTTCACAAGAGCGCCTCCATCGAATAAAAAATAAAAGCAGGGTTCGCGCAGCGAATGCGATCACCTCACATCAGCCAACATGGTTGACGTGATACTAGCACGGCATTTCACTAGTGCAGGCGATTGGTAGCGTCGGGATATTTAGTCAACATTGGATCGGTACCTCTGTTTATAAACAAGCACGCAGTCACCTCGGACTTGAATCATTCTCTTCTACTACATGAGATGCACTAATTCGTCCGTAAACTGGCGTCCCTCACTGCAAAGTTTAAAAATAATCGTTGCGATTGCGCAGCTTTTTTCCTCATTAAACCTCGATTGGGACAAACACGCGAATCATTTGTTCCGTACAATAGAAAGTCTACAAATGTTTCGATTGTTTAGTTGAAACGGGTGGATGGATGGCTTGGTTTCAACTAAGAAACCATTCTTTGTGTGCGGTTTTTGCTGGCAGGAAGGGGGGCAACGAAAGAAAATTATGTACTTGCCACAAGAAGTTTTAGCCTGGTGCCCCCCTAGCCTGGCGGCCCTTAGGGGAGAAATCACAATCGGCGTCTGCGGTTAAAGTTTAATCATTAGTTGATTAGGAGCCAGCTTGGTGTTTATTTTTAGGAAGTCAACAAGTAAATTTCTAGTTTAATTGTGCAGTAAACAAAAAGTACGAGTCTCAGTAGCTAATTATGGCTAAATCCATTTCTAACACCAACAATAGGAACATGTGACCACTGTAAGCTCTGTTTGGTGTTTTGTATGACAAGTCTATTATACCATGTAAGAGAAGAGTATTCTATTGTTGAGTTGGCACGTTGGCTAGCGTACTTGCATTCAACAAGCACGAGGTGAATATATCCGCTGTAGAGCATGAAGAAGAATCAGATGGAAAAAATTGAAAGCAGCTGCAATGAAGTATTATATATTGCACTGTATATATAGTGCTGTAAATACCGCTCTATTTAGTCTTTAAACTAGGGTTTACACAATCAAATGCTAATCCATTTGATGCCTGACGGAATATTTATTTGACCTGAAATAATGCTACATTGTGAAGACCACTTCTAGATTCTATGGGTGATGTAAAAGAGTAGGTAGGCGTTAGAGTTGGTCACATCTTCTTGGGAAATAAGAGAAATGACGCTGTCGTCGAACTTGAACCACTGGCCCGAGTTATTTTTGATGAGTACGATGTAGTGCCCAGTGTTGACTGAGCCTATGTGGCAGACCACTGCAAAAAGCTCGAATATTTTAGATCCGTCGATCCCCGAACTGTCACCATCGTAGGAGTATTTGGTAAGGTTCAAGTAGAGAGGCGCTTGGACAGGGGTATCGATCTTGGAAGCAGTATCGTTGAACTTGTGTTCGAACCGTTTGAGCTGGATGGAAACGACCGGTGCAAAAGTTTTGATTTTGAGCGATTTGATGGCTTTGGTTTTGTCTCCACAGCTACTACAGGTATACATGACATCTAGTTTTTCGTCCAGTGTGTACAAGTCCAAGCAGTCGTACAAGGTGACACCCTTTTTATGCTTAAGGTGGTTGATTTCCAAGGACAAGTCCATCATTGGGTCGACGGTATGCGTGACAGTTTCGCAAGACAAGCACCTTATAGAACTCTGAAGCTCTCCTGCAAATGTAGAGTGTGTGATACAAGTACACCCATCTTTATCATGGTGGCCTACATTGGCAGATACACGCTCGTGGTCAAGATGGAACTCGTTGAGCAAAAACTGCCAGAATTCATGGGCGTCTTGTTCCTGGAACCCAGCCAACGATTTGTTCTTGTACCACGCCGTGATCAAGAGATTGGTCATTCCAAAGCCCTCGTTACTCTCAGATGTGTAGAAATCCTGGAAAATGTGGTCGATGCTACATGAAACACAGGCGTTGTTCTCGTCTATATCATCGTCGGTGTTTCGCTCGCAGTTAAAGTAGTGGAAGTCGTTGTTGAAAAAGCGATATTTTACGATGGGATTGTGAATGAGGGTCTGGAGAATCGAACTCATGTAGCATGTAGCGCCCAAATTCACAAAGCCCTTCAAGCCGTTGATGGCCTTGGTCGTGGGAAGCGCATAGTGGGCCGCGACCTCGTCGTCCAGCACACTTTTTTCTACAACGTCCGCCCCTCCTTTTCCTAGCGAATGCGACCGGATCCTTTCGAGCTCTGGATGGTTCACGTAGTCACCACACAGAAAACAGTATAGTAGCCCGTTGTGGGAATCGATGCCGAATAAATGCTGGTTGATTTTGTAATGTGTATATGCATGGGTGTTGAAGCATCCGACGTGAGGACACTGCAAGCAGATGAAGTTATGCTGGAAGTTGTTCAACGAGCAGTCGGTGCATTTCAACGACTCCGATTTCTTGTGGATCAACTTGTGGTGCGGTATTTCGCTGCCGTCTTTTTTGAACCGGTAGATTTTGTCGTGGCTCACGGGCTGGGATATGATGACGGCCTGGCGATACGTGACAAACACCGTTTCCTTGGCTTTGGATGCAAGCACCGATTTGACGTGGTAGCATGGTTCAATCAGTGCGTAATTGTCGGGAGGAGGGGTCGTTTCGAGACCCGGCCGGGCTTCGAGCGATTCCTGCGAGGGCGGCCTTGTCTTTCCCGGCACCGTTTTCCCTGAATGTGACATTTGTAGGCTAGTGGCAGTTATGGCAAATCATACACCTGATGATCTATGCAAAGAATCCCAAGAATGACGTGGAATTTTGTTTGCTGGCTTTTCTGCTGATTTTTTGGTGTTTCACTGTAGTCGGCTATGTTTTGCTATGACGGCTATGTAGTAGTCAGTTTGCCGCTAGTGTTGGGTGCTGGTGGGTGTATCTCTTCCCGCTATCGCTGCAGTAATTGTGCCTGGAACAGAAATTTGTCGCAAGCGAGATCGTCGTGCGAGTCTGCGAAAGCAATATATGGAGTTTGCAGTAATAGTCTACTGATCTATAAAAGTGACGTAGTATAGTGAAAATAGTAGAGTTGTGAAGGCATCCTAGCACTCTATGGAAATGTGCTAGCTCTCACTACTCACTACTCACTAATCAATTATATGCGTTACACAGGCTAAATTACCATCATTCATGTCTTCGAAACAAATACTAGCTCAGTGCGATAAAATATTGCAATCATAAATATTATTTCACCTCTCTAAGTTGAAGCAAAGTTATAAGGAGAGTATAGATGCGCCACGAGTAACGATTTACTTTTCGTCATTCCTATAATGCTTTTTATTAATATTCATTCTATACTTGGTGGGTTACGTAGAATACACAGTAAGAGCACATTTTATTGTATCAAGCATATGGCACTGAACATTTAGGCTAATAGTTATTTACTAAACAATCGGCACTCTCGTTGAAGATTGCACAGAACACGTTCTTGCTTATTGCTGGTGTGTCTTCCAACATATTATTGGTAAGTTTCAAAAAATCTAATGAGAGATTGTTGAGTGAGCTAAAGTCAAAATCCTTGAAGTAATTGTCTGTCAAATCTAGTCGAGTTATCTTGAGTGTTTCGCTTGAGTCGGGCTTCAATTTGAACCCTTTTGACTGGAGCTTATTATTTTTCAAGTTCATCACCTCCAAACATGTTGGAATCTTAAGATCAAGCAGATTGATATTACACAGCTCAAGGTGCAACTCCTTCAACTTTTCTGGTATTCGAAACAGCTCACTGATCGAGCCCAAGGGATTATGATTCAAATATAACACCTCTAGATTGTCATGCAATTCCAACTTGCTGATGTCTTTAATCTTGTTGTTCAGTAAATCCAAAGTCCTGACAGTTCCGCTTGCCAAAAAGTAGCTTTCGAGGCGATTATTACTCAAATTCAAAATCTCGGTGGTCGGAGGTAAGAGCAAGTCAAATTGGCTAATCCTATTGCTCAGAATATTGATAGACTCAGCCACCGAGTTTTTAAAGTCGATTTTCTCGACACTTTCGATGCAATTGTTAGATATATCAAATGTTTTAAGTTTCGTCTTGGCTGCAAATTTAAGCTCAATGGAACTTATCTGGCATCCCAAAAAGTCTAGCTTTTCAAGGCTTGGTGGTATCAAATACTTAACTTGACCAATATTGCAGTTCCTCAACGATATTGACTCAAGACTCAAACTGAATTTTATATCTTCTATTGCTTGAATTCCCGTACTAGATAAGTTCAAATGTTTTATAGTTTTGGGTAGTTCAACACTGCTTATACCAATATTATCTGACAAGTCAAGAGTTTCGATCTGGGAATTCTCTAGATCTATTCGGCCCTCAAGCTTATTGTTACTCAATTTCAACTCTTTCAACGAAATCAAATTATCCAAATCAGAATTTTTGAGCAGACTGATTTCGTTATCCTTAAGATCAATATGCCTAAGCGAGTTTTGGAACTTTAATCCTCGCAAGCTCTTTAATCTGCAATTGTTGATGATTAAACTGGTCAACTCTCGTGAATAATTTACTTTTTTAAAAATATCCGGCACTTCAACATTGTCAATTCTCAATTCTTTTAGTCTTGAATAAGTAAGGATATGTTGCTCCCTCCATTTGCCTCCCTTAATAATCAATTTTTTCAAAGAGCTTGGAAAAGATCCCATATGTGACGATATTGAGCAGTTTTCAAAGGCCAACACTTTTAACGTCGGTGGTAATATCAATCTTCTCGTCTTGGTTACGTTCAAATCGCTCAATGTTAATGATTGTAGATTGACACTTCTTTGCAAGTTAGGATTCATGAACACTTGGGTAGATAGCTTGAGCTCTCTCAATTCCGAAAGTCCTGCTGGAAATTGTTCTGTCCAGCTGTTTTTAGCTATTTCCAACTGCTCGTCTCTTCGAGTGAAAATATGAAGCTTTTCAAGCTTTCTGGTAACATTAAACTTACTCAAATTAATTCTCCAACAATTGTAAAATGCTGCAAATTTCAATGAGCCGTTCAAAATTATACCATCATCCATGTCTAGTCCATTTGAAACAACAAGCTTGCTCAAGTTTGCTGGTAACGTTCCTAAAGTATATTTGCTTGGCTTTGAGTATGCTTGGCCACTGAATCTGTCGGTTATCTTTTCAGGAGCCAAATTGAGTATTCCCAATGACCTGATACTATTATAAAGTATACCTAGTGATTTAAGTTGATCAAAGATATACTGTGAATAAGTCACATCAATAGTCTCTAACTTTATCTCAATGCCATTCAAAATATTATAGAAGAAACTGCAACTCTTGACTTTCGACAAATATTGAACTGTCTCGTTAAAGCTTTTGAATGCCAAAAAATCTTTCAAACTGAAGTCAAGAAGTAAAGTCTTTTTTTGAATTTTGATATTAGAATCATAGTTTGTTTTGGTGGAGTAGTACTTTAGATCAGAAGCTGGATCTGAGATTGCATCTGAAATGTAGATGTATTCGAGTTTGTTCATATTGGACTTGAATTGTTCGGCAGTCTCAATATTAACATAAGTTTTGACAGACGAACATCTTGGAGAATCAATAGAGAAGAAGTTCGACAGATCTATACGCATCCATTCACAATTGAGAAAGCTTCTGCACTGATCCTCCAACTCGATTCCCGGATTCGTGGTTTCAGGATCAGAATAGTCAATGGTAGTATTAGCGCTTCTCCTCAGGACTGAATCAAGCTTCAATTCTTTTACAATAGGTTCCAACTTCAAATCTTCCTGGACTGGATTCAAAAAACTTTCGTGATACGAAAGGTCGTAGATGCTTTGATCGGGGGTTCCTTCTTCGAATCCCATCAGATCGTCGCCAGTCGAAAGGAGTGAGTGGGATTCGTTGAAGCGTAGACTTTCTAATATGCCTTCGTCTTTCAATAGCAGAACTTCCTCTAAGATGGGTGTATGCAAGCTTTCTTCAAAAACATCAAATTGCTCTATGTTTTCCGCCACTTCTGATTCTATCTTTTCCTCCAACACCTCCCGCTCCTTTAGCTCTTCTGATTCGATCTCTATATCCGCCACATCCTCTTCTTTCTCTACTGACTTGATCACTTCCTTCAACACTGTTTTGTATTCTTTCTCTTCTTCATCGAGTAACTCATTCCCTTCTTCATTTTCTTCCGCAACAATATCGGCTGCAGAGTCTAGAGCTGTGTCCTTGTCTTCATCTTTTGGGTGCAAAAAAGTTTCGCACTTCAAATTTGGCTGCGAAATTATTTCGGTACATAATTTGGAAGAGTTAGATTCAACGACTGGTTGTTCCTCCGTTTCAATAGAGTCTAGATCGACTTTATTATGCTCTTTCTGATCTTCCGTGGTGTCAATGGACTCTCTAGCATCATCCTTTTGGCTGTTTGCATCAGAAATAGCTGCAAGAATAGGACCACTTGCGCTTAAAAACCCAAGCGAAATCTTACTTATGAAAGAGCTTGTGGGATTTATGCTAAGAGAAGTCATCGATCGTTTACCTTGAAGTAGTGGCTTAGCACCACCGTCAGATCCCGAATTCTCAGTCTTGTCAGTAAGCTCGTTCTTCTTAGCCCCGATCACTTGACTGGAATCGGTTTCATGAATACCATCCTCGATCATTCCCTGCTCTTTCAGATCATATTGAGCCTCTACTTCTTCCTTCTTCTCGGGCTTTAAATCTAGCGTTTCTTTGTTTGTCTCTTCGAGTATATCATCTATGTCAATATCATCTATGTCAACAATGTCTTCTATTGCTAAATCGTCATGAACTTGCTCCGGACTTCCTGTAATCCTTTCCGCATGCTTGAGATCAATTGAGTCCCTTTTAGGCAGATCCAAATTGTCCTTCTGCTTATCGTGAATTTTCTGATCTTCCAAGTCCTTTTGTGTTTTCACGTCGTCAACCGCAGTGGTTAGATGGTTGGGGGAGGTAGAGTTTGGCGCACTGTCCTCACCTTCATCAGCTGGTGTTTTGTCGCTGGCACCTTGTGATTTGAACTTTTCCTTACCTTTGGTAGAGTCAATCTTCTTTTCAAACCTTTCGAAGACGTGAAGTAATTCTTCAATTTCTGCGCTGGTTAGCTTGTCTAACTCATTCGAAAGCGAGTCTTTTGTAGCAAATGAGTCAATTGGGCCTCTACGAGTCAATTGAGTACCGTTATTTGGTGCAACATTTATTTGTGCCATCTGAAGCTAGTGAGTGAATTAATTAGAGCCATTGAAAAATAGAGCCTATATATAAACCAATGACTTTCGGCTAAAATAATAACGCATGTCACTCGCGAAATCTAACGTCAAGAAATTTCAGACGTGTAGTGATCGCCTAATCGTAGCTACTCGTATCCTAAAGAATATAGGTAGTGGGTTGTTTCAGCTGTCGTTATTCGGGTAAATCACGTGAGTGAAGTTTCACCTAAGCGAGGATGGAAAATTGACTTTGCAACAAACCGGTGGCGGAGTACGCAGTCATCGTCTAATTTACAAGATTATATACATTAAGGGTACTTTGAAGCTTAGTCAAAGAAATCTTCATCGTCGTCGTCATCTTCAGTTCTTCCTCTAACCGACTTCTTCATGAATCTAAGTTTTCTATCTTGCTCGAGGTCCTCATCTTGCTGATTGATAAGAAGCCTTTTATCGTTGACATCAACAGCCTCGAGATTTACCAATACCGACTCCAAGTCTTTGAGTTTTGTATCATTACCGCCCAATTGTGTCAATGTAATATACTGTTTTTTAACTTCCCCGTTGTGATAGATGATCAATGTGGGGCAGTTGGAATCAGGATAGTTCTCGATACATCTTTGAGCAGGAATGTCACAGAACTTGATTTCGGGAAATTTTTGGGCCAATGTGATGCAAATGGATGAAAGTAACCTGCTCTGTAAATTCGACTGCAATGACAAGTGTATTAATACGAAGGATTCTTTGGAGGCCGTAGTGACCTCAGACTCGTATTCGTTCTTGGAGATGGGCAATACCGAGCCGAACTTCTTCTTTTCGGTAAGCTTCTTGATCTCTTGCAATCTTTTGTTTTTGTAGAAATTGAGAAATTCTTCGTCCTCTTCGTCTTCCAACTCGTCCAACTCATCCAAGTCTTTCGATTCAAGTCTATTTTCATGTTGCCTCTGGACTGCTTGCTCAAGGGCTTCTTCCAACTGTTGCGTTGGTGAAGGCGGCCTTTCCGGGATGATACCGTGGCTTCGTAAAATATCGTTCCATTCGGTGTCCTCGTTAGGATCAACCTCCACGGGTATCTTCACGTTATCCATTCTGCCGTATAAAATCAGTCAAGCTTCCTGTACTGGTAATTGTGATAAATGTGATAAATGTGAAAAAGTCACGATTCGCTCACGTGTGCTTTTCGCGTGGCTTATTTTCCCGTTACATGACTTGTTTACTTTCTACATTTCGCCAACGGCTGTTTATTCTCTACGCTACGACTAGTCAATAAGTTATTGTATATTTTATGTACATGAAATCGTGGATCCACGGCTTGATATAGATCTATAGTAGAACAAAAGGTAAACTGAATTTAACTCGTAACTGAATTAAAAGTCTAAATTCCAGCGAAGAGCCGATGAATTGTTTTTCAATCAACACTAATCTAAGTGGTTAATTGATTTATTTGGTGGCAGAAACCAAGTAAGTGACCAAGTCGTTTCTGTCCTTGGCCTTCTTCAAACCACCGAAAGCCATCTTGGTACCTGGAATGTACTTCTTTGGGTTTTCCAAGTAGTCAGACAAGTTTTGTTCGGTCCATTCAACACCCTTCTTCTTGTTGGCGTCAGTGTAAGAGTAACCTTCAGCTTGACCGGATTGTCTACCGACGACACCGTGCAAGTTTGGACCGACCTTGTGTGGAGCACCGGCTTCAACGGTGTGACATTGCAAACATCTAGTCTTGAAGAGGGTAGCACCCTTCTTTTCGGAACCTTTTTCAAATGGAGCTGGCATTTCTAATGTAATTTAATTGATGATATTGAAATTTTTCGCCTTTAGTGGTTGCTCTCCTTTTTATATCTGGTAGAGGAAAAAAAAAAAATATCCAATGGTGCAGTAATTGCAAATTTCTCGACGCTCATTGGCGGCATCTCAACCTGTAAAAGCCGAAACAAGTCACCTGCAAGATAGAAGCGATGTATGGAGAAGAGAACGCCGTGTTCCACGATACCTACAGTGCTGTGTATACAGTGCTGAACATGGGCGTCACGATTGCCCGAGTATGTACATTCTACGTAGTAACTAGAGACCACTCGCCAGCCTCCCAAGTGACGAGTGTGGTGAATCATGTGTTTCCGATTAGTTCCGCAATCATCCCGTCATCTAACCTGCAAAAGCATACTGGACCCAAGTCATTTTTTCTGCGCCAGTTTCAAAGTGTGACTTTGTGGCTCAGCTAGACCGATACCTCCGTCACATTTGACACTCTGTTTACCTCGAACGACAGCAAGTCAGTCAAGCTGTGCTTTTCCGTTTTAGTGCTCGGGGTTTGGTGCAGTTCGAGAAGACGTTTGTGTAGGGCTTCTATTTCCGGTCTCTGAGCCACTACGTGACCTTGAGTTGCTTCTACTTCTGGAGTAGCTTCGGCTTCTACTTCTGGAATAGCTCCGGCTCCTGGAGGAACTTCGGCTTCTTGAGTAGCTTCCGGAACTTCTAGAATAACTGCGACTTGTAGAGCGGCTGGAACCCCGATCGCTGCCACGGCCGCGCTCCTCAGGCAAATTCGCCAACACACTTCTCATCTCCTCAGTGAGCACACCTAGCCCTATCGCAGTAAAAAAGTTGATGGAAAAACGAATATTGTCCGCGTCTTTTGCAGCCACGTCCACCACAGGAAATACTCCGTTGATGCTCTTCTTGACGTAGTTGTCGTGGATCAACCGGTCTGTCACTTCTTTTATACCTAGTTCCTCTACCATCTCTTGGAATATAAACTTGAGTAGAATACGTCCTGCGGAAGTCGTATCTGCTTCGGTTATTTTGATTTCGTCCCATCCTTGGTCGATGGCCAATTTATCCGATGCAAATAAATGCCCGAAAAACTTACCTACGTTTCTCAACGAGTTGATCTCGAGCAGATCCACTAACTTGTAGTACTTCTTGAAAAGCCGCACAAACACATCGTGCCAGTGTCTGTTGGTGGAACACAATTTTTCGCCAATCACTCCGAAATATTTCGAGTATGTCTTTTCTTGCGAGCAGCACTTGACTATCATATCTGCCAAAATCTCGTTTTTGTCGCCCTTTTCGCCAAAGTTCATCTTCAATAGCTTATGTACCGCTTCGTCTGCCGACATCGAGGACATAACCTTTAAATAAACCGTTTTCTGATACTGCAAGAGATCCATCTCCGTGAGGTCTATTACAGGCTCTGCGGCTGAGGCCTCTGGCTCTGCGCGCGCATCCTCTTCGTTGTCCAAAATCTCATGGCTAAGATGCGCATACTCTTCTTCGTTCTGCTGGTACGCGGGGTCGTACTGATACACATTTAATTCGTCGTGGGCCAGGTGCGCCAGGTGCAATTCAATGGTGTGGGTCTCTTGGTCTTCCTCCTCCACTAAATCTAAAGCTTTGGGCAACGCAGGATAGTCTTTGAAGTGGTTCCGCTGTGCCTTAAGAGCGATATCGATATTGAGGTGTGTTCTGGCGTTAATCTGGGTGCTGTCACGGAGCATCTCGCGGAGTTTGGAAAAGATGGTGTTCAGAGCGAGTGCCGAGGTCTTTGCCAAAGTTTGGCCTGTGACCTTCATTATTTCACATGTTATGGCAATGGTGTCGTTGCTAGGGTTGGACATCAAGAGCTGTATAATTTGTAGTATTAGAATCTCGCTGACCACTCTTTGGTTGGTCAAATATCCCAAGAATATAGTAGATGCGACACATACTTTGCGGTTATTGTTTAAGTATGCTTTGCGGAATTGCAAGACTAGTCTCAGACAGAGTAGTTCTCCCACAGCAGGTATATATGAGTTGATAACTGCAATCAAACTGGCGAAAAGCTCGGCGTATCGAGTATCGTACAACTGCCATTTCATCAAAGATCGCACCAACACGCCTCTACCTCTTTGTAAATTCAACTTGAAAAGCTCGCGGACCACCTCCTGGATGTTGTGGACATCCAAGCGGTTGATTTGGTACGAAATTCTCGACCGGAGTAACTCCCACTGGATCTTCTGATACGTTTGGCTCGTAGAGTCTACCCCAAGCTCGGACGCTAGTTCTTCGATTTTTGAAATATAAGACACCGATATCTGGTCATTCTTGGGCCGTAACCGTATCACATCCTCGAATTGTCTGTATACATGTGCTGGGTCCGACATTGCTTGGCCCTTTTAGTGTTAAGCCGTGTAATCGATTTTGAGATGGCTGAAAAGTGCGAGTTGAAAAATGCATCATGTCATCGCGAGACCAGCTCATCTCTACCTCAACAAAGCACCACCATGCTTTCATTATTCAAGGTTAGAGCCTTGCCAGTGACCCGCTGCGGTCTACTGTCTGTAAGGCAAGCCTCGAGAACATCAGAGCCGTCGCCGAGGGCGTCAATATCGACCCCACCTAATCGGTCGCAGGTTCAGACCAAGCTCGAGTACTTCGTCAATACGGGCCAGATCATCAAAAGTACACCTCAAAAACTAAGTAGAAAGCTCCGGCCTTCTAAGTACCGGGACGCATATTCACCACAGAAAGCTCTCTTGGTGCTTCGGGCACGCTACGATTCCAATGCGTTCCAAGACTCCGAAGGGAATGCCATGAGGCTAGCCTCACTAAATGCCAGCGATCTCAAGGTATCATCTCCCAAATCACTTGATATCTTCAGAAACGTGGAACATATAAGAAAAACTTCAAAGAAAAGTGTCGATAAACGACTCATGTTGACGCTCTTGGGGACCAACGAAACCCAGCTCAAAGACCCATACTTGGTCTCGTCAGATGTGCTTAAATTACTAGAGAGAGATGGCGACCTGGTACGTGCAATGACGCTTATTCGCTACGCTACGGCCAACAACCCATTGGCAGGAATTGTTGGTATGAATATCATCCTTCAGTGGACCCTCGAGCGAGGCAACACCAAGCAAGCTCTCAAGTGCTTGAACGACCGCAAAAAGTGGAACATTCCTTTGAATTCACATACCTATATCATTCTATTCAACGGACTTTGTACTTCACATGAATGGGGCAAGGTCTCTGATGAACTATGTGAAGAAATCATTGCCATATTCGAAGCGTATCGTCAATTACCCAAGCAAAGTCTCAAAAATGGAGACGATTTGGGACGGTGCGGAATCGAACATTTCAATGCTCTTCTCAGTTTCGTCGTCAAGAACTTCCTGGACGAGCAGCACTTTGCATGGTCGGTGTTCGATACCCTTATTGTCACGCCTACCACCAAAGGTCCTACCTTGGTGCCCAATAGCCAGACCTTTACTATATTTCTTAACGGTATAAAGAAGTATCATCAGAGCAGAGCGCAGGCTATTATAGAGAACAAAAAGCTTGCAAATAAAGACAAGTTGGCGCGACTTCTCGAAAACCAAGCTCAGCTCGTGGAAACTGCAAATATGATTTTGGAAAAAGTGCTTCAATCGGCACTTCCTCCCAAACCACCTACAAAGGAAGAAGCCGAGCGTGATCCAGAGGTGTTGGTGCAGTACCGAATGAAGATGAACCGCATTATGCTCACCATCGACCACAACTTCGTACTGGTTTTCGTGTCGTGCTACATCAATGGGTTCAGCGGTACCGCCACTGATTTCCACGCAGGAAGTCACTACAGCTATATACGCCAGGGCTTGGAATATCTCAAGATATGGAGTCCGGAAATGCACAAGTTGATGGACGCGGCAGGAAAAAATGCGACCCAGCCCAGCAAGCATGTCAAGCACGTTACTGATACTCGCACAAACCAGCTTTTGGATACCGAATCTGGCAAGCAGCTCGTGGAAGCCCTTGAGTTGCCCGAATTGGATCGTGAAAAACTCAACCCCATGGTGATTTTCCCACCCTCGCCATTTTCCAAAAACAAAACCCGTGCCATATTCAGCAACAAGCTCAAGCCATTAGTGGATTTGACCAGACTCACATACGATGAGGTCCAGATGATTTTGCAAGACAAGTCGTACCGGGACTCGCGGGGCAAGTTCGGAAAGAAAATGCCACCGCACATCAACATATCTAAAGACACCAAGAAGGATGAATTGAATAAGTTCTTGATCATGAACTACCTCGACGGGTTGGTCAGCTTGGGCCGCACCAGAGAGTTTGTCGCCGGTATGTGGAATGTGTGTGACAGATGGGGTGGTCTCTACATCAAAGATAGTGAGCTTGAAAAAGTACTCAAAGGGGGCAGTATATTTGACAGCGAGCGAGTAGCCGAGTTTTTGGGCCCAAAGCCAGTGGAAACTACAGTCAAGAGAGTTCACAACGATACCGTTGTCGATATTCTTCTTGTAGAAAACTTTATTTTCAAGCTCAACGACAAGTTCAAGCAAAAAGGGACCAGCGCGATCGAAACCATCGTCGATGTGTTCACCGCGCTAGTCAGCCCGCACATCAATGTGAGCCAATCGCTCAAGCCTCGAGTCAAAACGGCCCATGCCATTTTCTCCAGCTTCATGACTGACTTACACTACTACAACGACTACACGTATAACCAGCTTGCAATGAATACTACCAAGGATAAAACGCCCAAACCCATTCCGCACAAGTCGGTTTCCAAACACCAGTTGGGAGTTTTTTTGCCAGCACTCGCACGCTTTATGGATGCGCTCTTGGTGTTTGAGTCTCAGCACAGCAGCCAGAACAACTACTTGCTCCCTAACATGTACTTGGACTCGTACAACCGGATCGTCGAAAGAGTGGTTGGCACTACGTGGGTAGATACCTCTCCGGAAGACAAGGTATGCTTCCACAAATACATCATCAGGTCTGGAATCTTGATGTACCAGCCGCAGTCGTTTGTGGATCCGCGCGAAAAGCTCAGTAACGCAGCCATCCTTGGCTCGTTGCAGGTTGTCTACGAATGGTTCAAGCAAAATAAAGGGTTGTCCAGGGACGACGTGCGACTCGGGAACTCCATCAAGTCTCTCTTCCAGTTGAGAAAGACGGACGTCGATGCCGACAAAAAGTTGCAGTCCATCTTGAAATCCATCTACAGGCACAGCGACCCCAAATTGCACCCACTCGTGCCGCTCGCGAAATAGATCTGTATATAACTTGTAAATAGAAGTGCGACAGCACAATTAATACCCAATACTCAATGGTGTACCCCGTACTAGTCGTTGCAGACGCAGTAGCCAACGATTACACGTCGTTGATCTCGCATGTTCTCATAGAGAATGCCGGCTTGAGCCGCTTGGATGTGTTTATTCAATCGCACATCGACGACGCCACCACCCTCAACAATATCTTGTCCCAATACTACTTCAATGCTAGAGCGATTGCGACTGAGCAAGGCTACGACTACACTTTTGAAATCAATATACTATTCAACAAACAAATCGACAACGCACTAACAAGCAACTGGAACGTAGCGTTCAAGCACGAATCGGAAAATATCAGCTTACCCCCCAGTGTCAAGGTTGTGAATGTCCCGCACGAGACTGTCAAAATCGCCCCCCAGGCAAGAACTCTTGCGCGCGGAAAATCTCCCAAGCACTACTCCACAGTGGCATTGGGAGGAACATTCGACCATGTGCACGATGGTCACAAGGTTTTGTTGTCGGTGGCAGCGTATTTGACCAAGACCAAGCTCATTGTAGGAATCACCGGCCCCGAGTTGTTGGCAAAGAAGAAATTCGCCGAAGCTTTGCAGCCGTTTAGCGAAAGACAGCAAAGCGTCCTTGAATTTCTCGCGCTCGTGCTGAATCCGCGCGACTTCAGTATCAATATATATGCCATAAACGATATTTGTGGGCCCACTGGATTTATTCTGGATATCGACGCTTTGGTGTTGAGTCTGGAGTCTAGTAAAGGCGGTGACTTTGTCAATAATTACCGGTCGGAGAGAAACTTCCAAGCTCTCGATCTCATTACCATCAGGGTAATTGGAAGCGAGGAAGCCAACGAGGAAAATGGCTGGAAAGGCAAGTTAAGTTCCACCGATATACGAGAACAGAAACTTAAGAGAAGTAAATAAAGTAAATAATAACGTAATTTTAATCGTAATATATATTTATGTGCGCTTAATTGATAGAGATACCCTTGTCGAATTGGTTTTGCTTCTTCGGGGTTCTATCAGGATGATCCAATGCAAACGAGATGTTGCTTTGAGTCTTGCCTACTTCTTCAAACAACACCAAGTCGTTGTTTTCGTGGTCAATGTACACCCCTTTATCGTGATTGTCAACCAAGGCAAATCTTATCTTGTCAAAAGCCTGGATTCCTAAGCCTAGCTTTTTTCTCAATCTTTCCTTTGTTTCGCCAAACTTCTCATTAGGATACACCGGGAGTATGAAGGGAATGCCATGAACATAGCTGCTATTTTTGTAGAAATGGAATGCCGGAATCAAATTCAATGTTTTGGTGAATTTCTTGGCTGTCAAGTAGTCTTGTTTCTTGAACTCATCTCCTCCGAAATCTTCCAAGCTTACGGGTTCACTTTGGTCGAATCTGCTGATCATGTCATGAGATGATAAGATCTCCACTTCGGCCGGGAAAACTCCAGCATATATATCGACTCTATCGTCAATAGTCTCAAGGGGCTTGTCAAACTTGACCAAATCATTGTAGGTATTGTTTTTACCGCACCAAACAAGAATATGTTTCTGGTCTGCTTTAGGAACATTGACCTTGTGAACGAGTTTCTTGATCAAGTCCGAAACAACGCCCTTTTTAGGGACTAATAATTCGTAGACTTGGTATTGCAACAAGCTGGTTAGCCAGTGTATTCTGATTGCCTTCAAGTTCTCGTACTCTTTGATTTTGATGTTCAACACTTCATACTCAAATGAGTATACTTGATTAACTGGACAAGTTTTGGGGAAGATCTGTGACAATTGATGGTACGACTTCAATGGGTGCCTTACACCTTGGTTGTTCACGATGAAGATACGAAGATAGTTTGGATCAACTTTGGGTTCAAGTCGGGATGCAATCTCCTCCGAAAGTTGCTGGTATGTGGACAACGTGGAGATCCACATATCAAACGATTTGCTCAACTCTTTAGCTAGGTTGATTTCTTTGGCTGTGATATCATCGTCCGATGGAGACGTCTTGACATCGGCAACAGAATCATCGGTTTTATTTTTGACGTCGTCAACAGCGATGAAATCACTATCTTCCTCGTCGATCTGAGCCTTGAAAGGCTTGACTTGAATATGCATTCTGGTTAATAAAAAGCGATAGTAATCACGAACATCCTTGAACTTTTTATCCTTGGTCAACTCTGCCACGTTTGAAGGCTGAACCGTAATGATATCACCATTGCTAAGTTCATGTTTCTCAAACGTCAATTTAGGGTCAATAATCTCGATCTTTGAATGTGACAATTCTTCAAACAAGTTTAATTCGGTACTAGGATCAAAATCCAAAAACTGGACAATTTGGGGGATAATTGACGAGATTGGTTCGTATTTCGCAACAACAGTATGCGTCAAACCCCTAACCTCTTGAGAAACGGGATCAAAGTATTTGATAAAGATGATTATATGTGAAGAATGGTCATACAAGTCAACAAATGAAAACTGATCAGTCTCAGTAAAGCTGTTGGACTTTTCAATTTTATTTAAAACCACCCCGAAATCAAACTTTTCAACACTATTTGACTGTTGTGAAGGAATCAACTTGTTGATGTTTTTCATATCTTTGTTCAATTCTTCAACAAAATGGACCATTTCGTCGTACTTTTTGTTGAATGATTTGGAGTATGCATCTACAATGGTCGAGTTTATCAAACTTTCGTCGATCGGAGCATCGACCCGGTTCGTGTGATTGTTCCTATGCATGGTAGGAATCAATCTAAAAGACTTTGGAACCTCGTCTGTGACAGTGTACCCCAATTTCTCGCCTATAACCTTGTACAATGACAAATAAGGATCATCTTTTTTAACTCTAATGCTGGTTGGATCCGCAAGAGTACCTTCCAAAGTTTCATCATATAGTTTGGTGACGGTGGAATCCAAAGCTATATCGAATCCTTTGAAGTTGTTGAAAGTCGTGGTGGTTATAAATTTGGCATTGATATAATATAATGCTTCTTGCATGGACTTTTCAATCCGCTTCCGCTCATCGATCTCGTACTGGATCTGTTGAGGAATATGCTCTGGAATCGATGAGTTGATGGTAGATTCATCCAAAGGTAAGATTTCCTCCAACTTGTCTTCACGGTAATAAACCAACATATAGGCAGATGTGACTCTTCTAATCAAGTTCTCCTGTTGTTCTAATCTGGATAACTTGGAAAATTCGGCTTGAGTCAATTCATCTGCGCCGAAATTCTCTTGGAAAACTTGAGTAGGGGTGACTTTCCACACTTTATCGTCATCAAACCTCATCCAGGTATTGTCTTCGGCACTTGGCTTGATCATGGCGTAGTAATGGCCATTTGAAATACTACCTTGATGCACCAAAACACCGTGAAGCTTGTAATTCCAGTTCTGGCTTTTGATGTTTTCAGGAACTTCCTCGTCCAAATAAGGGCTCAAATCGATTTTGTCTGGAAACTCGTACAAGTCGTCGATCTTAACTAAATCATCGACCATGAAATCGTACTCAAATCTCTTTAACTGCAAATGCAATACCAGTGGAAACGATTCAAATACCACCCCCTTTTTGGCATCCTGATATCCGTATTCGTCACCAGCCTGATACTTGTTTTCACCATCCAACATTTCTATTTCAATGTAATTTTTGAAAGATTCTTCCAAGTTTCTGAACCCCTTGACATTAAGCTGGATATCCCAGAAATCTTCAACTCTGGACGATTCGTACGGAACATCCACACATTTAATGTACGATTTCATTTTTCCAACAAAAATATCATTCAATCTGTTTTCGATATTGGTGCCTTTCATGGCTATTTCAAGTTTGTCCATAAGAATACGATTAAGTTCCTGGACATCGTGCTGAGTAAATGCATCAGAAGAATCCCAACCAAAAGCCTTGGTCAATTCCATCGTAGAGACAGTTTCATCAGAAGTAGTCAACAAGTAAAAGATCCGTTGAAGGGCCAATGCCACGGACGATTTGGCAGTTCCTTGGGTCTCTACTTTGACATCCGTAGGGATTTGATACACCAATTTTCTAAAGTTTTTGGTGGTGAAGTAACTTTGCAATAACGAGTTAAGATAACAGGTGGCACCCTGGTTGCTTAAACCCACGTATCCAGTAGATTTCTTGGAGTCGTAATTGGCAAAGTTATGCCACAAGACTCCGGTGGAAGAATCGTCAATAACTTTAACATAACCAGTTATATTTAACTTATTGTTGGCCAATATAGGCACTGCTTGGTTGGGAATTCTGGGGTTGTTTGAGTGTGTAGTCTGCAATTGATGAACATCGATAAGGGAGGAGAACCCCCAGTCGGTTTCGTTCTTGTTGAATCTATGACTGGAGCCACTAGGCAAATGAGCTTCTGGGTGGTCTGGATTCCAAAGATCCAAGCCAAACTGGCCGCAAACGTACCAATCATCGTCAACTACATCTATTGGATGTGGCTCCATGTATATGGATATAGACGAGTTGCTGCCGTTGTTTCCTCGTGGAAAAAGCAAGATGTTCCATTCAAATCCTCCACAGCTAAACCGAGGCGATCTTACTTTATCCTGATTAGCAATTGCTGACCAATTGGGGATCTCCCACACATAGTGGGTCTGTTCTTTGATTGGGTAGTCAGGGATCGGTTTCATGAGTTTGGTGGCCGTAGCTTCGAAATCATTGGCGGGAGGTGGCAAGCTCGACGCTGGCGATACCTTTCCTATTCTGGAGGATGGCACATTTAGTTGGTTGTGATCAAGCATTACGATATCGCCATCTTCCACTTCACCGTCTTCATCTTCGTCATCGCCATCTTCCTCTATTACGTTAACATCGTCCAAGCCTTCAATCTCAATGACTTCATCTTGTGATTGATGATCCACGTCAACTGTATTGGGTAAGCCAACTGCCATGACAACTATATTGAATGGATACTAATGATAGGAACTAATGGTAAATTATGATGAATTAACGTCTTAATGTAATGAATCTTATTCAGTTAGTTGGTTGTCAATTGATTGGTTAATTGATGAGTCAATCGTAGAATACCAATGTAGTGTGGTTTATTTACTACAAATTAGATCATTAAATTTAAAGAGCACACTTTTTTCCAGTGAGATCTTAGGGGGCGAGAGTTGCAACAAAACATCAACAACTAAGAGTGAAGTACTTTTGGGGTTTTTATGATAGCAATGTCCTGCTATATGTCTGATTACAAGATAGAGGTAGATATTGACCGTTTGTCGGTGTTTATTCCCACAAGTCCTTGAACCCTATATAATGTTTGTATTACGTAATGGAATCACGTTGTGATTGTTGGGATTCGATCTGGTGCTGATGGCAATTATAGTTGAAGTCAGTCTAAAGTCGAACTAAAGAGATGTATTATGTGGGGCACATGGGGGATGTGAAGAAGTCACCGACTAATCCTTCAGTAAACACTCTGTTTGTTTTGATACTTTTGGTGTATATTTGTAATAATATTGGAAAAACCTAGAAAATAATGCTGCAAATCTAAACACAGAATTAGCAAGAATTGCAATTGAAGTGCAATTCATCAGGACCAAATAATAACCTGAAATGAATGACAACTACAACGGAGGTGACGGTGGCCTCACTACAGCTGCAAAGTGACAATTTACTAGCCTGCCTCTTCATAGCATCCCCGCTACATCAACAGACACGTGAGAATACACATGTCACCCAGCGCTATCACGTGAGACACACAGTGCCAATCGGCAAGATTTAGATCTACGTCAATTGATGTGAGACGACATATCACGTGCATAAACTTTAAGCCTATATTTGTGCTAAGCCCATTATTGACAGGTGAAAGTAGAGGAGAAGCATAAGCGTAAAAGTGAACAAAAGAAGTAGCCGAGTCTTCAGTTCGGTCTTCAGTTCGGTCTTCAGATTATCCAGCGACAATAGGTAAAGAGTCTAGGCTATATTGTACATTATGGGCTCGGGCCTAGTGATGTAGTTTTCGACAGAGCATAAAATTTCTGTTGATGTCATACGCACCAGAGATTAAAATTTAATGGATTAAGTAATTGCGAGATGAGACAAAACGAGATTACAGCGCCGTATAGACCAGCGGAAAGATTAGGCGATGTGCCATTCGGTCCTTTGGCAGCTCGTGGTATGTGTCCTTAATGAATGTATTAGCTGTGTTCTATCAGTGGATGTCTACGTTTCATGTTACTTCACATCTGATACGTATCCCATATCTACCCCAAACCCATTAATTCCCGCATATTCATGAGATGTGTTGGCCGATCTAACCCTTGCGTTGCAGAGTCGATATGCCAAGGGACAGGGGGAGGTCCCGCCATCACGTGCACATGGGATCAGAAAACTTTTCACTCCTTCGTCGCGCCTACAGTGAAAATACTAGGTGTACAGTCCCCTCACCACAAAGATCTTGGGAGAACTTGGCAGTTATGTAGTTCTTGGTCTTGAAGTAGTGTAGCCTTGTAGTTCTTGGTATTTCTTGGTACAATCTACGTTATTATGAAGAAATTTTCACGGGCCACGAGACTATTGGCTCGTTTAAAACAATCGAAAATATATCTCGAAGCTCCCAACTTTAACCAAAAGAATCATGCGTTAACCGTAAACAGACGTAATTAACATGGGTTTGTCCAGAGATCTAGACTCGCGACTAATTTTCCGCTCCCCGGATTGAACCAAAATCGTTTCACGTCGGTGTACAATTATTGCGAACTTCTCTTATTAGTGCCTGCGGCGTCGCTCTAGTAACTTATTGTGAAATACACTTCACCCGTGGTGGGAAAATATGGTGCTCGCAATCCTCAAGGTGTCCCATCGGACCTATTTGGGCCACCACAGGGGTCGCACAAAACAAAACGTAAACAATCGCCTTACTCGATATTTTTTTGCACCGCACTTTTGTGGCCCCATTGGCAGCTGTCGTCAATTTTCTTCAATTTCCCACTTATATACAAATGTGATTTTGCTGCCATTTTGTTTTTGGATTTTTCTTCCTCTTCCGTCAACCAGGTTTTATTCTACAGTCACTCCTTCTACTCCATAGATTAAACCCGTTCGTCGTCGCTATGTTATTCAAGTCTATCGCTAGCGCCGCCTTGTGCGCCTCTGCCCTCGCCGTTCCTTTGCAACAACACCAACACCACCAACATCAAGAAAGAGATGTTAAGGTTGTCACCAAAACCAACGTTGTTGTTGTCACTGCCGGTGACGGTAACACCTTCACTTTCCCAGAAAGTGTTGCTACCACCACCCCAGTGTCTGCCAACACCGAAGCTCCTCAAAACCACCCATCTGGCTTCAGTGAACCAAGTGTTGTTGCTTCTGCTTCCGCCGTCGCTTCTGCCACTTCCACTGCCAGCTCCGTTCCTCAACCATCGTCTTCTGGTAATTTCAATGGTGGAGCCAAGGGTGTCACCTATACCCCTTACTCTGCCTCTGGTGGATGTAAGTCTTCCCAACAAATTGCCGATGAACTTCAGCAATTGTCCAACTTTGAAGTCATCAGACTTTACGGTGTCGACTGTAACCAAGTCGCCGCTGTCTTAGCCGGTAAGTCTCCAAACCAAAAGATCTTTGCTGGTATCTTCAACGTCAACGACATCCAGTCTGACGTCGACACCTTGTCTTCTGCCGTCAAGGCTGCTGAAGGTGGATGGGACAACATCCACACCGTCTCTATTGGTAACGAATTGGTCAACTCTGGTCAAGCCAACCCATCCCAAATCGCCCAATATGTCAAAACCGGTAAGTCTGCCTTGAAGGCCAACGGCTACAACGGTCCAGTTGTCTCTGTTGACACCTTTATCGCCGTCTTGAACAACCCAGACCTTTGTCAATACTCTGACTACATGGCTGTTAACGCTCACCCATACTTTGACGGTCACATTGCTGCTGCCAACGCCGGTGACTGGGTTTTACAACAAATCCAAAACGTCTACACTAAGTGTGGTTCTTCCAAGTCTGTTCTTATTACCGAAACCGGTTGGCCATACCAAGGTGACAGCAACGGTGACGCTGTCCCATCTAGATCCAACCAACAATCTGCCATCTCTGACATTAAGAGCAAGTGTGGTAACGACGCCTACTTATTCTCTGGTTTCGATGAACCATGGAAGGCCAACGGACAATACAATGTCGAGAAATACTGGGGTTTCCTTCCAAACCAAAGTTACTAAGCACTTTAGTTTAGTCTAGGTGGATGTACCCGAGAGTTGCTTTCCCAACTTCTTAATACCCTACCATACATTTCAATTTTATGTTTTATTATACTTGTTTAGTAACCGTAGTCATGTAATGTAAACAATAGAGGTGGAGAACGAGCGCACGAGGAAAATTGACGCGATTCTAAGCCATGCAGCAAACGCGACTTGCTCCTTCCAAGCCTGTATAAAACGTAAACAAACAAAAGGCAATCACCACGCAGACAGGCGATAATGAGGCGATAATGGCTGTAGCCTGGGGCTTCTAATGTACCCAACTAACCAGGTATCTGGTTATGAAGAGTGATAAAGCTAGGCATCTTAGTGGGTTATGAAGTGATATCACTCTACGAAACAGGTTATGCCAAGTCAAAAGTGCTCAAGTGGATTTATTATGAGGGAAAAGAACATGTCAACAATAAGATAAGAGTAAATAGACTACTTTCGGATAAATAAAATAGACCGTTAAAGGTAATAAGCAAAGGCAAGAAGTTAAACAAACACCAATATTATTTAGTCACATTATTTTACAGACACTACTGACATCATAGAACGGATATGCAATTACTCTAATCTTCCAGAATTCTAAATCTTCACCAAGACTTGAAACTTACTCTGTAAATCTTCTCTAGATCTCTTGAAATTCTCTCCTTACTTTAGATCTTCTCTAAAAATTCTTTTCTTACTATGAGCTGTTTTCTGCTGTGGTCATTCAAAAGCTCCTCTTCTTTATCGGTGCCTAGCAACAGATCCTGGTGTCTGTTCCACACGCCCGAAAACTCTATGGGCTCAAGCAATTCCGAAGTATCGTTAGTCGACACTGCGTCTACCAACTTCTCTACAAATGTTCCTAAAAACGAACTCATTACTGCAACATCGGCGCTGGTCGACATTACTGCGTGCGACACAAATTTCTCCTTGAAACCCAACTGTTTGAACTCTTCAAACAAATCGGGAATGCTTTCGGAACTCTTGACTATGCGAGTCATATCATTGATCAAAGTGCGTGGATCGTTGAAATGCGCGTAGGCTCTTTCGTGAAAAAGGTCTCCGAGCGTGAACGAGTCATCGAGATACTGAATAGACACCTGCGACTCTTCCTGGGTATCCTTAGGTGGCTCTTCCTCAAGTAGTTGTGAACTGGCTGGAGTCCTGTACTGGGTCTGGGTGTCTAGCTGCGAATCTTGGTAAGGTTCTGGCTGCAATTCATTGTTCTTTTGTCTTTTCCTTTCGGGCGACTCGTGGATGTTCACTGGCGGCGAAGCTTCGCGCTCAAGCTCTGCCAAGACGTTGTGCGAAAGTTGTGCTGCCAACAGCTCGTCTTCTTGCGCAGTGGAATACCCTTCGTCAAGCTCGTCTGCATTAGGCGCATCTCTCTTCAACCCCGCAACCCGCGCGCTATGCAAATTTTGCAGCCGCTCCAGATCGTCCAGGTCGTCCAGATCGTCGAGCTCATCCAACTTGGGGGCTGCAATGGGCTTGTTATGGGAACTGTTTACCAAAGCATGGTCGATATTGGAGCTCTTGGATTCACCTATCTCTTCGTCTAGTGGCGATTCACCATATGCACCGATATCCTGGTAGTTTTGTCTACGATAACTGGTGCCCACCGAGTCGCGCAACTGGTTAGAAGCTTCGATGAGCGCGTGTGTCTCTGTGCCCTTCGAAGTTTTATTTTTGTACAACGATAAGGGAAGAGGCTCAGTGCCATTGGCAATGGAGTTTTCATAGTACTTGATGTACTCGTGAATACCCTTGAAGGCATATTTTCTGTAGTGGTCTCTCCATGAGTGAAGACTGTGCTTGGGGCACTTGCGGTTCATGTGACTGAAAAACGAGTAGGGCAACTTTTGGTCCCACTGGTTGTCGTTCTCCAAATTTGGCAACACTATTTTCGCTTCCACGCACATGGTGTAGTCCTCGGCCGCGACATATTTGTTCTTCAAGGTGTCTGGCAAATCATCCACCCCGCGCTTGATCTTTTTTCCTTCGTGGTTGTGAAGAACACGCCCATTCTCATCCACATCATATACATACTTCAAATCTTTTTCAAGATGCTTACGATATCTACTTCTTATTGAATTTCCGGTATGGCCGCGAAGTTCTTCTTCGTTGGCCAAATCGTCAAAAAACCGATGGCTGTTACGAAGTCGAGGGTTGAGCCGGATCTTCTTTAAGATAAACGCGTCTTTCTCTGGCGTAAACTTACTGTGTCCTCTGCTAGACTTTGATCTGGCAACGTCGCTGGCAACGCGCGCCCGGCCAAAATATTGGCCCCCAGTCACCACCATGCCTTCGAACTCGAACGGCTGCATATCTAACAACTGGCCGGATTCGATACATTGGTCGATATACTGTAATAATACCCCACTCTTTCCCTCAATAGGATAGCGCGACAAATAAATAATTTCTTTGGTGGCCTTGGAAGGGGCCTCTGAGGGATCCACATCGGTGATGATCCCGCCATTTTCAAGAATTAGTTGCTTGTAGCGTAACCTGTAGCTCTCTTTGGGTGGAATGTAGAACAACATCGCCCTTCCTTCGGGCGTACTGAAAAGCGGCCGCTCATTCACGGTATTGGCCACGGCTATCACAGCAGTTTCCACCGCGGTGTCAATGTCTCGTACTTGATTATTGCCAATGGTATCAACACGCGTAGGCTGGTAAGGAACGTTGTGAAAGCTCATAATAACTCAAAATAACCTCAAAATACAAACACCAAACGGGTTTACTAGTAGTGGTCTGTAGAGAATTGCACCCACGATGCTTGGATGTTGTGGTTCGGTTGTTTTTTTTTGGGCTTGTCACGTGACGCATACCGATGAAGACGGCACTTATGCCCCACCATTTGAGCTATACTTGGGCTACTGGGGAGTTCGTTTCCGATATTATGTATACTAATCACTAAAAATAGAGGTCGCCTAACAAACCAACAACACCAAGCAAAAATCCAACTCCGCTGACGGATGAGCCAATCAAGTATGACGACTTGAGCAACACCAAGTCGTTCACAAACTCCTTCTTGGCCAAAGCACTTTCCACCTCTTCTTCAATTGAGGCTGCACCTTCGGCAGCAGGCTCAGAGGCATCGATTCTAGGCGAGTTGGTAAAAGAAGAAACAGGAGTGGAAACTGTAGAAGAGGACTCCTCGTCGGAAACATGGATGTACGATTTGCCCAAGGAGTCGTCGTCGCGCTGGTTGAGGTCGTTGGAGGCATTTTCGACCGCCTGCTGAAGCTGAGGCTTGACCTTCTCCTTCAAAGAAGATTCCTCTAACGCCAACAAGCGCTTTTCGTAAGTATATGCCTGGTAGTATAAAGTGGCAATGGCTAGAGGAGCGCCCAAGGCACTGTAGATGAGGTACGGATGTTTGCCGCTAGGAGGTGCGGCGGTGTAGCCCAAAGTGAGGAGACCTGTAGAAACAGTACCAAAGAGGAAACCAAAGGCTCTGGAGCCAAGAATCAATGTTTTGACCTGATCAAAGTACGATTGGAGCGAATGGGTAGCAACGTAGTTGCGGCCCAAGTCGTTGATCAACGTGGGTATGGCCTGCAAGGCCAGGTACGACAACGACCCGGCGTATATTCCTAGCGAAGTCACACCAATCACCTTGATAGAAGTAATGCAAGCACCCATTATCCTTGTGTATGCTGGAGGAACAGTGGTTTGCCTTCGTGACTCTGTTTTACTGCCTGGGATGCCTGGGGGGCCACTCGTGACTTCACCCTTATGCTTACGTAATAATATCCGGTTTCCGTGGTTGCTGTTCCGGCAGCCTAAGCCAGGCATTGCCATAATGGCCAAGTACTGGTATGGTCTACGCCACCTAACGTCTATTATCTATAATTCATAAGTCATGTGAGCAAGCATTAGGCTCGTTATCTGCTATAATTTTGACGTGTCGTATCGATTCGTATGCATTTTTCTCTCACTTCCCCAGTGTGTTCTAGTCTTGTAACTCTTGTCTTGTAGGGTTTATTTGAGCCAGCTTGGCAACTTCTCGGGATCGATTTGCACAGAGCTGATATCGAAACTCTCAATAAGCAATTCCACCAAAATCCGCCCCCCTCTCGCACCCGTAAATCTACGATACTCTTCCGATACGCTCGCCAAATTCCAGCCCTGTAATCTGCGAAGACACCCAATAACCGTCCCCGTTCTATGACGTCCCATACCGCAACACACCAATAAAGGATAGTTATCTCGGTTGACTATCAACTCCAATGCTTTTTTGATGGTGGCCTCGTTCAATGAGTCCCAGGGGTTCATTTGTCCGTGCCCATAACTTTCGTCGATGAGACCCACAAACTCCACATTGATATTGGAGTCGTTGCAAAACTCCAAAAAATCGTCTTGAGGCTCTTCACTAGCAAGCCACAAAATCGCTTTCAAATTTAAATCTTGAAGAAATGACTGGTTGATGATCGAAGGCTGGCCTGACCGGTAGAGTTGTCTTTCAACCGGACAGAAATTCAATGGCGGAATGATCCGAAGCGTGGGTGGCCGGGTGATTTTGCGTGGCGCCGATAGTATGGGCTGCCCCGAAGGATTTATGTGATTATCCACACCGGCCTCTTTCTCAGCACGCTCTGTTGCACTAGCACCAGCTGTTCCGTCCATAGTCTCCGTATTATACCTCTTTTCCTTGCTCTACTGTTGTGGTTACTCGACCACTTTAAGCTCGAGCCTGGTTACGCCGCGCACGTGACGCCTGAAAATTGTTACGTGGAGTTTTCTAAGCCTAAACGTCAAGAACAGCTATATTGAATATAATTTACAGTCGCTGTTCATTGATTGAGATAGTAGGCTACACTCACGCCAAGCGCAATGTCTAGTAAGAAAGAAAAAGTGATCAAAAAAGCCCAGGTCCAGGTCACCGGCACCACCACTGACAAAAGTGCCACTTCCAACAAGGTAGGCAGCTTGGTGGGTGAATTGTTTGGAGCCATAGGAACTACTTATGACGAGTACGTAAAGTCGCTCACACCAAGATTGAAATTGATAGACTTGTTCTTGGTGTTTTTGGTGGCTTTGGGTATATTGCAATTCTTATATGTCCTTTTGATTGGAAATTTTCCCTTCAATGCGTTTTTGGGAGGTTTCATCAGTTGCGTGGGACAGTTTGTATTGCTTGTAAGTTTGAGATTACAAGTCAAGGAGCCACAGGAGAGTGAGGAACCAATTGCCAAGGAAGCAGAAGATGACGAGGAAGTGTTGGATGCACCAGCTGCAAGTTCCAACAAGAGTATTTTTAGTGATATTAGCCCAGAGAGAGCATTTGGCGACTTTATTTTCGCGAGCTTGATCTTACATTTTGTCGTATATCATTTCATCAATTGAACAAGTAACTATTGTAATTCGTGTGCAACACTGTATATTAAATAATACTAAACAATTAAGAACTGGAATGAAGAATAGAATCAGCATCTCAAAAGAGAAGATGGAGGAAATCCATTTGGAAGAAAATACTGTGTCGCTACTTATGTTTCTCATTAATGTAGCTTGATTTTTGGTGTTTTGGTTTTGATTTTTGGATATCATCGAGTGATGATTTCGAGGGGGGGTTTGTTTGGTAAATAGTTATTTTCAGAAGAATTAAACAATGACACAGCATCCAGATTTCTCTTTGGTTTGAGCAGCTTCATTGGCAGATACCTGTTGTTTTCTTTGAGGAGGGTTGGATGAAGGCTGGGAGTTTTTCTCGGCCGCTTGGGTGGATGGCGCGTTTTGAGAGGTGGAGGCAGGGGCATTTTCGTTGGCGGTGTTGGCAGAGCTTTCACCTGCTGGCGATGCTACGGCACCGTTGGTGGCAGCCACGGCATCCTTATCGTCAGAATCAGCCGAAAGTTCTTCCTGGTCTCTGATTGATCTGACCAAATTGTAGAATGCTTCTTCCACATTGATTCTTTGTTTGGCCGAAGTCTCCAAGAATTGGCAGCCTAACGACTTGGCCAAACTCAACCCTTCTTCGTAGCTCACTTGTCTTTCAACTTCCAAATCACACTTGTTACCGACCACCAAGACCGGCACATTATCGGAATCTTTGACTCTCAAAATTTGCTCGTAGAAAGATTGCAATTCTTCAAGCGAGTTCTTGGAGTTGATGGAATAAACGAGCAAGAAACCTTCGCCGGTTCTCATGTATTGTTCTCTCATGGCACTGTACTCTTCTTGTCCAGCAGTGTCAAGAACATCCAACAAAACTTGTTCTTTGTCAATGGTACATTGCTTACGATACGAGTCTTCGATGGTAGGGTCGTATTCATCCACGAAATGGCTCTGGATAAGTTGGATGGTTAACGCCGACTTACCGACACCACCACCACCAACAACGACTAATTTGTATTCCTTCATAGTGATCAATTAACAATAAACGAGTGACAAGTAATCTGAACTGGAACGATTCAAGATAAACCCAGTGAGTTGGTCAGTTATAACTAATATAAATCTGAATAAACAAGCAACTCAGAAAAAAAAACCTTGTTGATATTTTTTTTTAGGCGTAAGGAGGAGGGGGAACTAATGGGGCTGATGCGGGAATAGTGCGATTAAATCGGCCGAGAGTGCGATGGTCCAAGGCAGGTATTAGGTGCGAGGGTCTAGAATTAAGCTTGCTTTATTCTAATCTTGCTTTGAGATGAGCTCGGTACTACGCTTATCCCTTCAATTGGTAATTTACTGTAGTTTACGAATGGGGAACATACCACTATATATAGGTTATCGCTAGATGGTGATAATTATCACCGAATGAAGTCGAAAAATCTTCTCACTTTTTGATGCATGACGAGGGGAACTAGCGAGGTCAAAATGGAGTGAGGTTTGACAAGGGTTTAGGCAGGGAAGGTCAAGAACGTAAGTGACTCATGCAGATAAGAGAGTGGGGTAGCCATCGTAGGCCAATTATAGGCATGAAAGAGACACAGAGAATGCATATACGTAGACGGCAGAGGGGTGACATTTCTTATGAAGGCGGTGTAGCGTCAGTGTAGCTGATGTATTGATAGTTGGCGTAGCAAAAAAAAAAGGCGGACCAGAATGACCATTACAATGTAGATGAAATGATCTGCTACGACATCCGCCGTACACGAGACACACATTAAGCGCCTACAGGAAACCAGAACAATTAGAGGAGTATATAGTTTACTGACAGCGTTACCGGGCCATCATTGATTGTTCACGATGCAACAAACAATCAAAAGTCCTGCCTCACTAATTGAATAGTAGGGACGCACCCTGCCGCCTCCCCACAGGATATTTTTTCATTACCGAGCTTTAATCTCATCTTTGCGGCGGCAAAAATTCTTCATAAGCCGTCCTTCTCATGTCACGGCTAACAGGCTTCTCAGTTGCATCCCAACAGTTTTGTGGGATGGTTGTGAGTATCAGCGTTTCTGGTCCGCTTAACCTTGAATAGCTCGTATAACCTATTCTCTATTGGCTTGATTGCGTTACTCTGAACCCTACCTGAGGTATCGACACAATTGGTTGTAGACTAAGTAGAACAAGGCGCTCAATAGTGGACCGTCAAGTTCATTTCATGTGTGTAATTGTTTACTTGAAGTGGGCGCCGCCGATCCTTGTCATGCACCATATTCGGTGCGGTGCCGGTGTGCTGGTTTTAGGACGCTAGAAATATACTAACGCGGAATTCATAACAATAGAAAATACCCAAATCCCTTACAGTATGTACTCTCTCAACGCACTAGAATCAAATATATGAATCTCCTCTCCTGAATATTGATGCCTTATCATGGACGGCGATACCCTAATTGATCTATATAACTACTATCGCGCGGAAAGAAAAAAAAGTTTCATTCCGGAACCGGTTTTCTGTACAGTCACTGGATTGACACAAGCTAGTTCGAGTTTGCCGTACCCTTTTGTTTTATTGAACAAGGACCTGCTTCAAAAAATTTTTCAGTTATGCACCTAGGCTTATCGTTTGGAATTCTCGGCAATTTGGCATTGGGCTTGGCTCAACAAATACCCTTTAATCAAAACGTCCCAAACATTCAGGGGCACCAAACTCAGACCTGGGGAGAATGCACAGCATGCAACGATCCTATTCTTCAAGAGGAATGGCGCACCATGCTCGCCAAAGTGGGTAAAGCTGGCATACCAAACTATGCGAACAATTTTTTCTCAGCTGCGTCATATTCGCGAGAACAATTGGGTGCAAATTTTCAGCTGCACGAGACTTCATATTCCCTTCGAGTAGAACAAAATCATCCCGAGAGCTTGGGGCTCGATGATGTAAATCAGTACACTGGATACTTAGATATTGGCAGTGACAAACATCTTTTCTTCTGGTTCTTTGAGTCACGTAATGACCCCAAAAATGATCCAGTGATCCTTTGGTTGAACGGGGGACCTGGCTGTTCGTCTTCAACAGGATTGTTTTTTGAACTTGGCCCTTCATTTATCAACGGGTCATTGACCCCTGTTTTCAACCTGCACGCTTGGAATTCCAACGCCTCGGTTATTTTTTTAGATCAGCCTATAAATGTAGGTCTCTCTTACAGTGAGTCTCAGTCTGTCAACAGTACTGCTAGTGCTGCACTCGACTTTGTTGCATTTTTAGAATTATTCTATCAAGAATTCTCTCACCTTCAAGGTAATGACCTCCATATTGCTGGTGAGTCGTACGCGGGCCATTATATTCCAAAATTTGCAGCCGAGATCATTGTACAGAAACCAAAGAATTTCAATTTAACTTCAGTATTGATTGGAAATGGAATAGTCGATGCCAAAACTCAGTGGAAAGCACTTATACCTATGGGGTGTGGAAAGGGTGGGCATCCTCAGATAATCTCTGACGAGAAATGCCAACTACTTGAAAAAGAGGTTTATCCAAAGTGTGCACATTTATTAGATTTGTGTTACGAAACGTTGCACCCTTTGGCTTGTGCTCCGGCCTATAATTACTGCGAATATAATATGTTCGCACCAATTGGAGAGACCTCGGTAAATCCATATGATATCAGAGTCGACTGCTTTAACCTGACATCCGGTGAGTGCTACCACGAAATGAGCTGGATCGACTCTTACTTGAATACTGATACTGTTCGTGAAGCAATTGGTGCTTCCGAAAAAGTGGATAAATTTGTTGGCTGTTCAGATTCTGTTGACCACGACTTTGAACTAGTAGGCGATAAAGCTTTGCCCCACCAACAATATGTAGCTACTTTGTTAGATAACGATATCCCAGTCTTGATCTTTGCTGGTGACAAGGATTATCGGTGCAACTGGATTGGAAACTACGAATGGACCGATCAGTTGGAGTACTCGTCAAGTGAACAGTTCTCAAGTAAGCCATTATCTCCATGGTATGTTAATGGCAAGGAAGCTGGGCAAATTCGCAACCATGACAAATTTACCTACTTGAGGATATACGAAGCTGGACATATGGTACCACATGACAGACCGGAAGAATCCCTTTTCATGGTGAATGCATGGATTAGCGGAGACTACTCTTTGGGAACCGATTAATATGTCACATTGGCCCAGGGAATTATTATTCAACTATATCGAAAAAAATTATTTGAGAACATGTACAGACTAGATCAACTTGGCACTTCTTTGCATCAGTAATTTTTGCAACCTTCTATTTGATACCAAGTAGTTTAAATGTAACCTGAAAGTACACCTGCGGCATCCAAAAAAATTAATCTAAATGAGAAAAGGCTGGGCTGTCTTGGCTCTGCAATATGCAGTTGTCTGCCCATCGTTACACTCTGAATTATGTCAAAACGTAGTAAGCAAGTCAGACCAACGAATACCTCGAGTATGATCTACCGTGTTTGCTTTCACATATAGTAGCTTAGATGGGCCTCTACTCCATGGAGCAGGTCATAAGATATGATCTTATTCTTCACACGGCATCTGCGAAGCCAGGGCTACACCCAAACTGCAGTTAGTGCGCAGATTAAGAGCCGATATTCTATAGGCAGGGGTTAGTTCGTATATGCACATTCTTGAATTAATGCGACCCAAAAAATACTATTGATCCGGCTCAGTAGACAGAAAGCTGCAAATCATTTTGCCGTAGGTTTGAGTTACCACATATTTACGACAAAAGAGTATGTAGTATCAAGACTCGAGATGAGTGGCCCTATCGCCGAAAATGTTATAGTATAGCTGTAATAAAAAAATGCTAATACTGCGCGAGAAGTAGCAATATGTAGTTATCTTCTAATGGCAAGAGCCGGTGGTAAAAGGTGCAAGCAATTCTTGAAGATGGAATCGATGAAGCAAAGCCCGAGACAAAAGTCACTTTTCAAAGAAGCAGCTCCAGGACTATAAAATAAAGGTACCACTGAAACTGAAAAGGAACTAAATCTAACGGAATACCGCGAGGAACTAAAAAGCAAAGAAACCCTAATCATGCATACTTAAACCCGTTGAAACATTCCTATTTGAAATAATAATACAAAAAAATTGCATATAATAAAGAAAATTTCTATTTCATGGACCCACGGCTATAGTAGATAATACAACCGTTGGAGAACAGATGATGCATTCCGATTGCGGCGTACTGCAGAATCTGGATGCATGCTATTAACAGCCTACTCACAGTACTGATTAAAAAGGCACACGTCGGTGTTGGGTTTACACTGCAGATGTTCCGGAGATCAAACTAAGTTGCGACTGCAAGTTCGGCTAATAATAGCTGCTTGAAATTCGAGACTCTTTTGAATTGTTTAGTATTCACTCTAAGATCCAGCAGAAGACCTGAAGATCTAACTGCACTGCAAAGTGACACTGGTGATTTCTTGCTGATACTCTATAGTGTCTAATAAATTAGAAACATATCTCTGAACAAGTCCCAATAATTTATTTGATGTATTGAAGATTGAATAATCATCTCTTGAGGAAGTTTCACGTTATTGAAAATATATACTTTTCTTTACTTCTCTTTGCTTGTATTGTCCAGACCTTACAAGATTAGGTTTACGATATTAACCTGATCTAATCCATTAGAGATAATGTTAACTTTGAACATATTTTCAATTACATGTAATGTCAAAAATTTGTAGTATAATTTGCAGCTAGTGAACGAGCTTAAGGCTTTATCTCTCCAAAGTGTACTTTTAACAATTACAATATCAGTATTCATGGACTTCGACCGTATAAGTCAATAGCATAACATATTAGTATTGCATCCATATATTACTCTCTTTATTCTTGTGTCTTACTTTTCGCAGTCTATTTACCATCGCTCTTATTTTTTGTGAAAAATATCTACACAACCTGAAAAATCACCAATGATATAGAATGGTGGTACGAACGAATGCGCGAGTCCTTGCGGCCATACGATCATCAGCTCTTTGGAGTACACAGACAAGAGCCCAGCATGGTTTGATACCGAAGGTTGTGTCTGCGATGCCAGCTCGGCATCGCAGCTGGACCAATCCGCTCAGTAAGTTCAGACGACAGACCCCCAAACCGGAGGAACCCTCCACCAATGATACAAAACAAACAGCATACACAGAAGAAAGCATAGAAGATACCAACGACAGAATACAGAGCTTGAGGTACTTAATACGAACAACCGATATGGCACCCAAGTTGAAGTCTCGGCTCATGGCATCAAAGTTAGTGGAGATGGTGAGTGAGAAATCGCGGTTAAGTGAAGATGAGATGAAAGTGGTTGATGGGGCGGTGATGGAGCTTTACAGACTAAGTGGAAAGAATATGACGGCGTCTACATTATCAACCCCAAACCTCATCCAGCTCTTTGAGCTCTCGGCCAAGTCCTTGGTGGCTCAAAACGAAACCAACAAATCGGTTAAGATTCCTCGGTACATATCAATAATTTCCCAGTTCCTATTACACGACAACATCTTTGCCAGCCTACCGGCTTCTACAATAGTATATCTAGTTGAATTGGGTACGCTTTCGTCTCCGTTCAAACTAGTCATCTCCAGCTTGGTAGCTCAAAAAGCGCGCTTTTTGTCTGCGGATTTTGTCGCCGAGCTTCTCGACCACTACCAGCAACAGGGGAAGCTTGATTTGGCGGTGTTTGAAGAGTTGGCCACATCCATTGGCGAGTTACACGCCAAGGGCCACATACAAGAATCGTATAGTGACAACATAAGTACCACCACACAAGTTGGTCATCACCAACCGATTGCGGCCCCGCTTATCAGTGATGAGTTCTACATTCGGTTCAACAGTTATATTGAATCGTTGTTCATTGATAATTTACCGCGCGCACATGAGTACCAGGACTTGGAACGAAACATCGATCGCATTCAATGGGCTATCGATACGGTTATAGACAGCGCGCACGTCGAAAATCTCAGTGTGCGCGCTTCGGTGGTTCTCCTTCAACTTGGCCACCAGTTGGCGAGTGTTGCAAATAACGCGCGCCTCGATCAAAATTGCAACCGGTTGTTGGCGCACTTGAACCAGGTGGGAGAAGAGGCGTTGGCGGGGGAGCTTGCAACTGCATCCACCGAGTGTCTCGATACCCTCGTTGTGGCCAGCGTCGGCCATCAACGCTTGCACGATATCGTGTGCCACCATGTTCTTGCCATGCCACCACTGCCCACCCAGGTCCAAGTACAGTTATTGAGACAGCTTGGCCCAGCTGAAGATGACGAACAGGTTTATCAGACGGTTCAGCGTATGGCCGTGGGCGAAGACTGGAACGAAATCTATACTCGCACCATTCAAACGCTCATGATGCGCGGAGTGGCTCCGCGCGGCGAATTGATCAACAGAATCACCAAGCAGTTTGAACTGCACGGTGGTTTTTCGCAGTCGGTGCTCTCGTACAAGTTCCGCATCGACAGGGCCATTGCGCTCAACGACCATGTTCTGGCGGTGGAGATCTTCGAAGACAGTCTTGACGCGGGGGCGGAGTGGTCCATTGAACCCGAGCCGCGAGTCACCGCGACCTTGAACAACTTGATTGTGTGTGTGTGCCGCAACATGGAAGACATCGAGGCGATCTTCGCGGTGTTTTCCAAGATCAAGAGGCTGATGGGCGGCCCAGACCACCAGTGCAACGCCGAGGCCATCACCGCCATGGCACAGCGCATGCTCCAGGCCGAGTACGTGGGCGATCTCATCGAGATGTTGAAGCGCGAGCTTCCAGCCATAGACAAGGAAGCCACTACCAAGTTGCCGCTCCACCAGCCATGGGGCACGCAGTACCGTCGCCTCTTTGACGAACTCGCCGACTTTGTGATCTCATACACCAACGAATCCACCTACGAAACAAACTGGGTGCTCTACGGCGAGCTCCACAAGTACTTTGTGGTGCCCTACGAAACCTACTTGCCCACCATGAAATTCTTCTGTAGCAAGGACCGCTTGAACGCGGCGCTCATTATCTTCAGACAGGTGCGCAAGCTTCACGAGCTTCACGGCAGCCATGGCAACTTACCACCGCTGAGAGACATGTACCTTCACTTGTTTGAGCAGTTCGGCAACAAACTCTACGAAGAGGGCGTGATCGAGCTCCATGAGAACCTCAAGATGGACGTCAACATATCGCACCAAGACATCCACCTTCAAAACGCCATTCTCAATGCCTATTCCAACTTGCAGGACGTCGCCAGGGCCCGCGAGCTCTTTTTGGCCATGTCCACCACCCCCAAGCAGCTCGGGGGTATCAACGAGGACTCGGTCCAGATCATGATCAAAACCTATACCTACAACGACTTGGCATACGTGCAGAAATTCTGGAACAACTTGTCGCAGTTCAACATAATCCCCAACCGTGCCATATACCGCCAGTATCTCATTGCATACGTGTACCACGGACTTGCCGATGAAGCTTTGGGCTTGATCGACGGCATGCAAGACTACGACATTGACGTGGACTCGGATCTTGTAGTGTCGCTACACAACTTCTGTATGGACAAAGCGGGCCAGGCCAAGATAAGTGCTTGGGCGCAAGAAAACTACCCGGCTCTTTGGGACGAGGCTGTCAATACAGGATTGTTGGTGGGAGCCACCAACTACGCACCATCTACAAACTTGATTGCGGAAACAAGTAGTCCTGCTGCAGACAAGTAGCTTTTAAAAAGCGGATATCTATATTTATAGTCTTGTACATATACACCCATTATTATTTTAATTTTGTTGTGTTGACTTTGGTTGCAAACCGGAGCGAATTGACGGTTTCGTTGAAGTTAACCTCCAAAGGAGAAATATTTACAAACATAAGCGTCTTGGAATTTCCGCCCAAACTATGCTTCAACAAGTACGTCAACTTGGAGTTCCGGTACGGGATGTGCTGTGTGGCGGCCTGCAGTTGCTGCTGGCCCAAGGCATAGATGACGTCACCAAGACTGGAGAGCGACTTGTTAATAGCCTGGGTTTCCCGAAGCCTGTCACCTTTTACCTGCGACAGAGAGAGTCTTTCCGAGCCCGCCAAGTCTATTAAGTTTAACGTTCCATCGCAGGTCGCTCCCGTATTCAGATTGACTCCGCTGAGTCGTATTACAAAAATGGAGTGTGATCTCGACGACCGCTCGTTCGACTGCGTAAACGCAGTGGACCTGTTCTTACTGGCTCTCTCCAATACCTGGAAAGATTGTTCTACGCTTTTAAGTCTAACTGAAGTGGTATTGGTCACAGTTGTCTTGCGCCCAATATCGTCGTGCTTGATTTCGTGCTTGGTTTCACTACCTGGAGCAGCCAACAAATCGATTATAGTGTCGTTGTAAATCTCAATAAACAGCCCATAAACTTCGTACGTCCAGCCAATTTGGCCAAGTTCTTGTATATCGTCAAACACCTTATTTATCGATAGAGGAATCATTCCGTTGCCAGGATTCGACATAGTATAGGTCTTGCCAGAACCTGTCTGACCATATGCAAATACACACACATTGAACCCATCAAGAGACGACTGGATCAACTGCGAAAGCTCCTTGAAAATCTCGCTATTGCTCAGAGTTTCAGAAAAGATTTTGTCAAACTGAAACTTATAGACCTGGTTCGAGTTGGCGCTGGCCGATTCCTGGCGAGTAAGCACCAAATCTTGACTAGCCTCGTCATTTAGTTCGTCGCTACTGAGCTGAATCTTGGCCAAGGGGGCTTTGTCCGTTCCGGCCGGACGTATTCTACAAAATACTCGTATGTTTCCCTTGAGCTCCTGAAGCTTATTGTGAAGAACCCGTCTTACTGCTTCCTGGTGCATTTTTTGGGACTCCATTCGGTGCGACTCGCGCTCGACATACTCAATGCGCGCGGCCTTTTTTTCCCACGAGCTCTCTATTTCGGTAATCTGCCCTTGTTTGGAAGCTACGGACGACTCGAGCACCTCAATTTCGCGCTGTTTTTCCACACTTTTCAGCATCAACAAGTTCAATGTGTCTTTAAGTTTGGTGTGACTGTGATTTAAAGACTGCAACTGTTGGCTCAATTGGCCGATTTTGGCTGTTTTTTCGGCCTTACTTTGCTTGATGGTGCTGATAGTCTGCCTGAGTGCATCTACATTCTCGTGCATGGTAGATTCAAGGTTGTGGAGGTTTTTGCCATGATTTTCCTTGAGCTTGATAAGGGCTTTATTCAATGATTGCTTTTGGCTCTTTATTTCTTGGGCCGTATCTTCGCATTTCTGGACCAACTGGGCTCTTTCTGTGGCTTTGAGTTGTCCATTGGTAGTAATTATATTATCGATTTGACCAGTGATCGACTCTTTGAGGTCATTAACTCGCCTTTCATGGTTCAAAACCAGCCGTTGTTTCTCTACCTTATACACCTTTTCATACTCTAAATGCATATTCTTGCGATCCTGCTTGACCGTCTCAATAGACTCGTCCAATTTGGCTGCTTTCACCTTGAGATCTTCATACTCTTTACTAAGTATATGGAGTTTGAACTCTTCTTTTTGCATTTTGGTAATCAACGACATCTTGAGCCCATTAAGTTCTGAAAGCTCGTTTTGTTTTCTATTATAAAGTTCATCTTCTGCCGCTCTATTTTCTAGTTGGATCTTGCTTGTTCTTCCATACTCTGATCGAGATCGCTTTGATTCTGGCATTTGGGTCATATGCATCAGATTTCTTTTATTGCCAGACGCTTTAAGAGGCCCGGCACGGTTCAGATATGCACCTCGACGAACATTGTTTCCATCCTGGCTCATTTTATAGGCCCCTAGCGTGTTGTGTTTGTAGATTTGAAACTAAATGTAAACAAAAATGGATCGCTTTTGTCACGCATCGCGGCACGTGACACACGGTATCTGCGATGCACTTTTTCAATGAGATGAGGTCGAAGAAGAGGCTACAAGTAACGAGATGGGTCCAGCACAGAAGAAGCAAAAGGTATCCAAGGGACTTAGCAAGGTTGTGGACAAGAAACCGGAGTCTGTCCAAAAGAAAGAATCAGAATCCGACAATTCTTCGAGCGAAGACGAAGAAAAGCTTGAAGACTTGGATGATCTTGAGATAGACGATGAGCTCGAAGTAGCAGATGTGTCTTCCGGCGAAAGCAGTGGAGAAGATGAAGACAGCGAAGAAGAGGACGAGGAGGAAGACAGTGACGACGAAGATATCCCCAAATTGAAAAAGAAGAAAAATCTCGATGACGGATCGGAATCGTTTGCGGGAGCTTTCAACGCTATTATCGGCTCCAAGTTAAAGGCATATGATAGAAAGGACCCTATTTTAGCCAGAAATAAAGTCACAATCAAGAAATTGGAGTCCGACAAGTTGGAAGCCAAAGCCAAGAGAGCGCTTCTGGCTGAAAAGAAAGCGTTACAAGACAAACACAGGGTCATAAACTTGTTGCCCTCGTCATCGGAGCCCGAAAAGGTTAGAGAAATCATCGATGGTGAGAGAAAATTGAAAAAAGTGGCCCAGAAAGGTGTAGTGAGGTTATTCAACGCCATTTTGTCCACACAGGTCAGAACCAATCAGGAGCTTGACCAGGAAAAGGTGGGACAAGCCAAAAAGGAAGAATTGATGAACGAGATTTCCAAGGAAAAGTTCTTGGATTTGGTGCAAGCAGCTGGTCAGTCGTAAAATTATTGTATATTATATAGGAGCACAATTTAGTCATTACTGAAAAATTGTAGCCGCATGTCCCAAACAGGAAACGCATCCGACCCACTAGAAGTGCGGTGGGGAAAGCAAAGAATTTGCCGAGCATCTCCCCTACCCAAATCAATTGGTAAGCAATTGGTACGTAAACCTTTGTATGTTGTAGTTATCATGTCGGGAAGCAAGAACAAGCACGAGCCAGAGAATGTGACGGTGCTCAGCCGTCCCGAATCGGTGGTAACGCTCGAAAATCAATCGAGATCGCGGCCACCCATCGATTACCGATTTTCGACGCAAGACCTCATCGACCAGCCTAGCACTACAGAAAATGCTCCGAACGAGCCTACACAACAGTGGGACGAGCCTGTGGGCAACCAGGGCCAAAACATCATGAGTTTTTCCAACCCGCCGCAAAACGTTTGGCGGATCGTGGTCTGTATATTGTGGAGCTTTATAGGTGGGTTTAGTGATGCGGCACCAGGTGCGTTGTTGCCTCACATCGAAGAGTACTATCAAATCAATTATGCGGTAACATCTTTGATCTGGATTAGTAACGCGGTGGGGTTCATTTTGGTTGCGTGCTTCGCCAACAAAATCCAGCCGTGGTTGGGGAGAGAGAAGTCGTTCCCCGTGGGGTGCGCGAGTAGTTGCATTATGTACGCGATCGTGGCCAGCGGCACCAAGTTCCCGGCTATCGTAGTAGGATTCTTCTTTGGAGGGGTGGGGCTCGCAGTAGTGTTGGCGCAGTCGAACATCTTCTTGGCCCGCCTAGACAAGCAGTCCAAGTATCTTGCCTTCAATCACGGTGCTTACGGCACGGGTGCGACTGTTTCTCCGCTCATCGCGACCGGAATGGTCAATGCGGGGGTCAAATGGCACTATTTCTACTTAATTCTACTTGGAATGATGGCCGCCACAGGGGTGGGGCTTTTCTATGCCTTTCGAGACTCGGACGAAGATCTCAAGCCGTGGGACTCCGACGACCACCAAGAGTCCGAGGCCATTGAGTTGCAACCGCTCAACAACGGCGCATCGGCTGCGAACAATGCTGCGAACAAAGTCGCGGACAAGAGCGATATGCTTTTGGCGTTGAAGAACCCCGTGACTTGGCTCATCTCGTTCTTTGTGTTGTTCTACCAAGGCTCCGAAGTATCGTTGGCTGGGTGGATCGTCACTTTCTTTTTGGATTATCGTAAGGGCGATGCTACCAAGGTGGGGTACGTTGCATCGGGGTTCTGGGGCGGCTTGACAATTGGCCGGTTGGTGCTCACCAGACCGCTCCATCAGTACTTTGGGATCCGTCGCAGCGTCATAGTCATATCGTTACTTTCCATTGCGTTGGTTGTTCTTACATGGGTGATTCCTCATGTCATTGTAGAGGCTGTACTTGTATCGATTGCGGGGGTGTTTATCGGGCCCAATTATCCGTTGCTTATCACCTACACCGCACTGGAAGGATTGTTACCACGGAAGATCCAGATCGTATCCATGACTATTATGACGGCATTCGGATCTTCTGGAGGCGCGCTCTTTCCATTTATCGTGGGTATCTTGTCCCAAAGTGCGGGGACTTATGTGGTGATGCCGGTCTTTATTGGACTTTATTCGGTGATGCTAATTCTCTGGATATGCTTGCCTAATGTTGAAAGAAGAAACCAGGGAAAGACATTTTGGAAATCTATCTGGTAGAGTACATATACAATGACTACATGTAAGTAGACCACATATAACAAGTATTTACTGCACAGTTGAATACACGCTCACTAGTATACTGTTGACGTAACTAGACCACATATAACAGGTATTTGCACAGTTGAATACACGCTCACCAATACATTGTGAACTACTATAGCAAAGTCTCATTTTTTGCGGCAATTCCAAAAACTTCTCTCGCTTTCCATATATTTTTCGACTCGCATTTTACTGAGTAATTTCTCTCGCGATTTGATCTCACTAGATCACTACAGTAAGCAACAATGGCAATCGATATACTTATTAAGAAAGGAGACCAATGTTTAAAAGATAAGGACTATCTTGAGGCGATCAGCTTGTTTAGCCAAGCGATCAAAGAAAACGAACAAGCATTTCAGCCCCACATAAAGAGAGCCTCAGCATGGCACAAGCTCGCCAACTACGAGGCAGCCAAGAAAGATATCTCGATAGCATACAATATTGCTCAAAATCGAGGTAAGAGAAGCGATATAGGTGCATGCTACTTTCGTCTAGGGCTAGTCTACTACTCGGAAAAGAAATACAAGCTGGCTCTTAAGCACTTTGAAAAGGCCGAGAACTACGATTGCCAGGAAAATACATTGAGTGTGTGGAAGACGAAGTGTGAGTATGATATAAGATCAGGAAAGGGAGAAGAAAGTGAGGAGGAGGATATCGAAATAGAAAAGGAAACAGAAACGAAACCATCTCAACCACAATCATCCGCACAACCATCAGCACAAAGCTCCGATCCGCAGGTTATTAACCAGCACGCACCCATCAAACCAAAGATTAGAGACGATTGGTACCAAACCAAGGACGCCGTGACCATCACGATCTACGCCAAAAACGTTTCTGCGGACTCGTTATCGATCCAGTTCGATGTCACTTCTGTTTCGGTGTCTTTCCCCAGCGCCGATAACTCCGAATACAACTATTTGCTTGATCCGCTAGGCGGCGAAATCGACCCCACCAAATGTTCGCATCGGATTTTTGGCACCAAAATCGAGGTATACTTGACCAAAAAGACTCCTGGAAACTGGCCCTCGCTCGAGAAGTCGACCGTCGAAGAGTCGGCTCCGTTATCGTACCCCTCGTCATCCAAAAAGTCGATCAACTGGGCAAATTTCAAGGTGGACGACGATGAGGACGATTCGCAAACCAACGAGGCGTCGTTCTTTGAAAAGCTCTACAAGGACACAGATGACGATACCAGAAGAGCAATGATGAAGTCGTACGTGCAGTCCAATGGTACTGTATTGACGACCAACTGGGAAGACGCCAAGGCCAAGGACTTTGAAACGAGTCCTCCCGAAGGAATGGAAGCCAAAAAGTGGAACTAAAAATACAAAAAAGAGATACAACTAATTAGCACTAACCTTTTGCAACTTGTCGACACTTACTACTCTACATAAGTAGTAATGTTCTATAGTTAATCTTATATATAAAATGATTCTAAGACCTTATATAGTATCGTTGTGAATCAACTTTAGAACAATAGGTGAGTATGACCCATGTGGTGCAGCATATTTTCATTTAGCTGCAAATCGCACTAAAAACTACAAATTACAGCTGAGCATGCCACTTGTGCCTCGATCAAATCACCATCTAATCAGAGACACACTACTACTATACGTTCATTTGCTCTATATCTCCATACTACTATACGTTCATTTGAACTCCATATCTCTACTATTCTCTTCCTCCCATGTACTCTGTCTAGTCTGCATTGTATTCTGCTCGCGCTGCCTGACTGTTCATTTGCCTGATTTGCTCTGCGCTCGCTTGCTACGGTGCTGATTTTGGCTTATCGTTAGTAATGCTCCTGCACAAATTGGGTACAACTAGAACATGCTTCGGGCCTTCACCAACACCCTTAGATTCACCAGAAACATGCAGATCAAAGCAATTCCCATGAGATGGGGCTCCGGCGACAACTACTCGTACTTGGTCATCGACACCCCCACCAAACACGCCTGGCTCATCGACCCGGCCGAGCCCAGCGACGTGTTGCACTATCTCAAGGAGAACAAGCCCAGCTTCGAATTGAAGGCTATTGTCAACACCCACCACCACTACGACCACTCCGGCGGCAACAACGAGTTCCACAAAAGGTATCCTGACTTGCCTATCATTGCCGGAAAGGATTCTCCGTGCGTCACCTATACGCCATCGCACCAGGAGGTGATTGATTTGGGCGACAACCTTTCGATCACCGCTCTCCACACGCCGTGCCATACCCAAGACTCTATTTGCTACTATGTGGAAGACTCTAAAACCAAGGAGAAGGCTGTTCTTACTGGAGATACATTATTCACCAGTGGCTGTGGCCGTTTCTTTGAAGGGTCCGGTGCCGAAATGCACAAGTCGCTCAACACTGTTCTTGCCAAATTGCCAAAAGAGACTGTGGTGTATCCGGGTCACGAGTATACCAAGCTGAACGTCAAGTTCTCCAAAACTGTGTTGAAAAACGACGCTATGGATAGACTAGTTCAGTTCGTAAAAGACAACGAGTACACCACTGGAAAGTTCACTATTGGTGACGAATTGGAATTCAATCCTTTCATGAGACTTTCGGATCCGCAGGTCGTAAAAGTGACTGGTAAGTCACTGGCTGCTGATGCTATGGATAAGTTGAGAGAACTCAAAAACAATTCATAGTCAGGAAACAAATCATATAGTACATACTTAAATTACATAAATACCGTAAATAACAAAGAAAAGCTCCATAGTGTACCCTAGTGTATATCCAAGATCAAGTCCTAGTTACATATTACCATAGTAGTAAATAGTTTCTATCAACTTACAGTATCTTTTCAACTAGTGAGTTGATGTTATTAATATTTTTTGACTATGTCGTTTCACACTCTTAGTTGGTTAACTTCTTTAATCACTATTTATTAGTATTGAACTGACGAGTATCTGTGGGAGGTTCGGTATATGCGATCTTATCGGTGGGGTAGTAAGGTTACTAAACCGATAAGTCCTATCAATTGTGATAAGCCTTATCAATTGAGAATTGAGACTTTGAGGCATAGCGTCCCTTAGTATTCCCAGTATATCTCTTTCCCCCCCCCAAGTGGATTGATTTGAAAATAAGCACTAATAGAAGTTCTATTCATTACCTCAACTTTTGCTCATTGCTTCTATAGTCTTGGAAATGAATCTTTGATTAGTTACACTTGTTTGCCGGTCTCTATAATACTCCATTGTTATATTCTTACAAAATCTGGCTTGTACTCATCCTGTACCCAGAGCTCCGGCTGCCACAACTCAATGATCTCCAAATCAAACTCCGATTTGCCCATGGCAAACTTCTCGTACTCCTCAAAGATCCCGCTCAAACACCAACCCTGGAGCAACTTTCTCATAAGACCCACCAACAAACCGACGCGGTGCTTTCCTTTGTTCGAATGGACTAGAATGGGAAAATTACGTTTATCTAGCATGAGCTGTAGCGTTTTGCTATAGGATTCTTGCGCTTGCTGCTGGATTTCGGTGGAATTGAATGGCTCTTGCGACAGCTCGATAAGGAGGTTGTGGAACGTGATATCGGTATTGTTGTGGATCCATTCTTGGTAATTGGCCATGATTTCGGCCGTGGACTGTTTGTCTTTCTTATCCTTGTCTTTCTTATCTTTTTCCTTCTCTTTATCTTTCTTTTCTTTCTTATCCTTTTTCTTCTTTTCGTGGCCCAAATCGCCGATATATATGATAGTTTTGAGTCCTAGTTGGCGTAGAAACGTGTAATTTATAGGCATTGGAAACCCTGAGCGATATATTCCGTCCTCCACTAAAGCAAAGTTCAATGGCGGAACGTGTTGTGGTTTGGGATTATATGTTCTCAAGACTCCAGCACTAACATTATCATTTTCGTCTGCATCTGGATCATTCTGTATTATCTCAGTTCCGTTTCTTCGTATTTCGCCCCATCCTTGGGTATCCATCGGTATTCCATGCGGATCTTTGGGATCTACCATTGGTAGTAAGTTTAGTTGGGTATCCAGATTGACGTTGTGAATGTCATGGTTTTCTCTGGACTTTTGCCACAATTTACTCATGCTGTGGTGTATTGTGTCTATAGTTGTATCTCTCGAATTGTCTCTACTGTTCTAGTACTCTATTCTGCTCAGAATCCCAGCACTCGTTACCTACGCCAAAGATTGTCTGTTGTTGGATCACGTGAAATATCTATGAAATTCACTGCTTCGGATTTTAGAACACACCCTACAATATAGACTCGAACTACAAGACCAATCTGAGCCCTTTGATACTACTAATGGTACGGCACAATGTAGCAAGTTATATGCTAATCCTATTGATTGTAATAAAAGTATAGAAAATTTATTGTACGATCAGGTGTATACAATATGTAGACAGATCTAATACGTCGTCTACAACATCTATTTCTTTAACCTACTAATCTTACATTAGTCTCTCCTTATACACCAAGTTTTATATATTGGCAAACTAATAGGTTCCTAATATTACAGTCCTTTTCTTATTTTTTTAGTTTTTTTTAGTGTGGGTGCAAATTTCCTAAAAAATTGTTTCTTCAGAATTTCCTTGGTACTTCAAGCTAATTGAGCGTGCAACACTCTTGCTGAGCTCAGGATTATACTTGTGTTTCAAAAATATGGTTCTGCCTGCAAGGCGAACTGTACACCCTGTCGAGTCTGCAGAGCTCGTTGAAGAGGACGACTCGGAAGATGCCCCCAATTCGAACGTCACAGCAGTACGTGGATGCGGAAAAACCTTCTCAGTAATGAAATCCTCCACTTTCTTTGCCTTGATAGTGGGTAGCCTATTTACAGGGTTTTCATCTGGAGTGTTCAACACTTGTTGTTTGAGCTGGTCTTTGAGAAATTGCTCGTACATGTAAATCTTGTGGATATAGGTTGCGAGGTTGGTATTGGTTTTGGCCTTGGGAAGGTGCGGTTTTCTGGGCATTGCTCGACTAGATTCGTTCGTACTGGCGGGGCGATTGGCCAAATAAGCTTCACTGAAGATTTTGAATGCGAGCAAATGCTTGTTCGATGGAGGCTTGTAGGCTGGCAAGTAGTACACAGACTTCTTCCTTGAACTGAACACTCGCTCTCTAAACTCTTTGTTGTGAAAAATCTTTCTTGAGAGCTTTCGGTTGAGCTCATCAATATTGGTAAAGTTGAACTTGAAAGATTTGGTCTTGTCAATGAGGTCGGTGACTCGTTGAGAGTATACCTTGTGAGGATCAATTTTTCCCTCAGCCACTAATCTCTTGTACTCTCTCTCCAAAGCACCTACTCCACGAAAGTCAGCAAGAATAGAAGTGTCGAAGCTTTCATCAATAACGTTAATCGGTTCAATTACAATAGACATGTTGTGCGTTTCAAACTTTCAAACTTCCGACCTTGTCTTTTCGAGAATTATGCTTCTTTATAGTAAAGTCGAAGCAGCATAAAAAATGGCTGCGAAAGGCAGAACAAAAATATCAATGGGGCACAATTCACGAAAACACCACAAGAACACAGTCAGTTGTTGTTGGAAAGTCCTAGTATTAACTAACTAATTTGGTTTTAGAGAAGATCAGGTAACACTGACAACACGAGAGGCTATCCCTCACGTTATCGGAACCGTCTGTGAAATCGTGTGGTCGCAAACAATTATTCAACACTGTTTCGCCACTAGCTTTCATAACGTTTTTTTTTTTTTGAAATTGGAATTATTAGCTAAAAAATTACCTTTACTTAACAAGCTCCTTGAAATCCTGGCACCCTTGACTATTCCAGTCTTAGCATATCATTCGATACTTGGTTACTCTGCTTGGACATGCTGCTTGTCCGCGCACGACATTTACCATATCTAAATTGCAGGTTGCCTCCATTTACACTTTTCACCCAATGAGTAAAATTTTTTTTGGCCAATTTTGCCTACGAACTTGACCGACTAAACCAGGTTTAAGAGCCTATACCATAGAAACCAAACGGAAGCCGGAATATTCCGATACAACTGACCATATAAATCAAATACATATCAACATATCAGAAATGTCGTGGTTATTTGGCAGCAAACAAACAAAACAGGAAGAGCCAGAACTCAAAAATTCATTGGGCTTCGATCCAGCACAAGTATCTGATGTATCCAGTATTATCAATAGCCCAGGAGTGTTCGACTCATCCAGATTACATCCTTTGGCAGGATTAGAAAAAGGAGTGGAATATTTGGATCTTAAAGACGAACAATTGAATGACATTGAAGGTTCCAAAGGTTTGCTTCCTTCCAGAAGTTGGACCGATGACTTGAGTTATGGTACCGGTACTCTCTACTTGTTAGGATTGGGAGTAGGAGGAGCTTACGGGTTCCAGGAAGGTGTCAGAAACTTGCCCAAGAACGCCCCACCAAAGTTACAATTAAACACCATTTTAAATCACATCACCAAGAGAGGTCCATTTTTGGGAAACTCCGCCGGTGTATTGGCATTGACCTACAACGTGATTGACTCCAGTTTGGACTACTTCAGAGGAAAACACGACGACTTCAATTCTTTGGCTGCCGGTGCTATTGCCGGAGCCTTATTCAGAAGCAGTGCTGGCATCAGACCTATGGCATACTCTACTGCTTTGATGACCGGTGCTGCTGGTGCATGGTGTGGACTCAAGCATTTGTTGAGGTAAGTTATTTCCGCGTGCATCTGAAAATCCATCCTTTGCTTCTCACTGTATATAGACGATTATAGATGGAAGGATGAAATGGGTGCAATTCAACTACATGTCCGTTGGAATTTAAATACTGTAATGACCACCTCCTGTATGATCTAGTTTATATGCATAAATCATGGTACAATTGTATACAATATACTGTAGAAGTACAGTATACCTTGTACCATTATCCAGACTGAGACTTGGAAACAATAGTTACAAATCAGTACTCATCTGAACGTCAGTCACGAACCTGTTGAAGTCAACTCATGTAAGTATTTTGCTATGTTATTTTAAAAAAGCTCTTCTATTCTAAGATATGTACATTAATAAAGAGTTGTGCATCTGCAGTGATACGACTATTTTTTACACTGCTTCAGGCTTCTGTTTCTTGGTTTTCTCACTGAAAATGGGCTCTTCTGCTCTTTTCGTTTGCATTGGCTCTGGCTCTTCCGTTTTGGCTTGAGTTTGGTCTGGCTCTTCTATCTTGGTTTGAACTTGGTCTGGTTCTTCTATCTTGGGTTGCTCTTCTTCATCGGCCATCTTCTCCATTAACTTCAACCGAGCATCTATGTGTTCCTGGTACTCAGACTCAGTCAACAGTCTTTGCTTTTGAAGGTCCTTGGTATATATTCTGTTCATAAGCACTTCTTCTTTGTCGTCCTTCAATTCTTCAAGCACTTTATCGAAATCTTCATAACTTCTCAGTTGTGCAAACTTCTTATAGTACTTGGACTTTCCGGGCGTTTGATTGAGTATCATGAACTTGGAGTTGGGGAAGTTATCGTAATTGTACGTCTTGGCAATGTCAAGGTACTGCTGGACCACCTTATCGGCTGTCAAAGGGAGCTTTTCGCCAAATACCGAGGCATTGGCCTCGGCGCATTCCGCTATCATGCCACCTACTTGGGTATTTTTAAACACATTTTGGAGGTTTTCCAAGTCCATTCTGGACTGAATGTTCCCATTGATCACCACACTCACTCCTCTGCCCTGTATGTATGGTATCAACCGTTTGAGGTATGTCCATATTGGGTCTTGACGATTTCTCATCTCTCTAGTACGACAATGGATGGTCAAATTTGTTATACCGGTGTCACATATTTTACTGATGAGGTCAAAGGTAGAGTTATAGTCTTGCAACAATCTGATTTTGCAGCTGATAGACTTATTATTGGGGACTCCGACCTTTTCGACCAATGCACTCAAGATGGAACAGAGAAGATCCGGGGTGGAAAGTAATGCCGCACCCATCCCAGAATGGGTGGAGAAGGGCTTGGGACACCCGCAGTTAAGATCTATACCATCTACATCTCCAATCACTTTCTGGGCAGCCTCCACTGCCAAGGTGGGATCAGAAGTTCCGAGCTGAAAAATAAGCTTGCCGGATTCCGAGGGTGTATGTGTTCTGAAGATGACTTTTGGGGGAGGAGGTGGTCTGTTTGCCTTTTTGCCATTCTTAGGCTGCTGTTGATGACTGGCAGTGTCAACAATATAGTCAATGGTATTGATAGACTCGTTCACTGTTCTGGTGGTCTGAATGATTTTCTTGTCTACGTATTCAGGAGTCCAGACAAGGTCAGCGCCATTTTTAAGCGCTAAGAGTCTAGTGGCAATCTCGCCCGACCGAACCATCGGCGCAAGACATAGCTTTCCCACAAAGTTAACCATGCCGTCTGGTGATAGAGTTTATATGACTTGAATCAAGATGAGGTTAAATTTTTGGGTTGTATGCAGGATGCTGAATAATATTTCTAGAGTGAGAACTGAACATAAGCATAGAAGTAACAAAGAGAAAAGAAGAAAAGAAGCAAGGAAGCAAAGAAGCAAAGAATCGCGGCGATAACAAGTTGATAAGGAGTTAAAGTTAACAATTTAGCGTTGGGTTCGAAATCAATATCTCATGGTGCAACCGAGCATTAATTGGCTACGCGCTGGATGCGGCAAGCAGGTTGTCAAATCAAGAATTTACGTGCTTGTGTTTACTTTATCTCGTGATTAAGCCTCAATTGTACCTGATGAGTGAGATCGGAAACAAGCGTGAGTAATTCTTATCGTGGGGAAAAGATGCGAACATTACGTGACGTGTAGCGGCGGCGCGCCCTAACTATTGCAGCACCGGTATTGTCTCAGCAATTCAGTAGTAGGGTGGGAAGTCATGGAGTTTCAGAAAGCTAGAGAGGTGTGATTAGGGCCACTATTTTATTTTTATCGGAGGTAAACATAACAATTTTAATGAAATAGTGAATCACTCGTCGCACAGAAGAGTGGAGAATCTTCAAACCAAGCAGTCATTTCATCCCCGTAGCTTACTGCTTCCAGTAATAAAGCGTATTGCGGAGCTACGGCGATGCTACCGGCGTAGAGACAAAAGAAACATGTTCCCCGATTTACCGTGCGTGATGCGTACAACCCATACTCTGTTTGCTATGTGCAGTACCGATGACTCGGATGTGAATATACATCATGGAGCAAGCGGATAAATCGGTCAATTGAGATCATGTTGGATCTGGGACAAAAGACATCGCGAGAGTAACTCAATTGTGGTTGTGGGCCTCCTCGCAAGTGGTCCATACTATAGGCCGACCAGCACCTGGCTCTCTGTCTCAGGCGGACTGATTATTTTCTCACACCCATGATTCGTTCTCAATTTCTTTTGCAGCTGCAAAAAAAGCAATAAAAAAGAAACGGCTACAGAAAAAAAAATATTTTTCTTCCATCTCAAACGTATATATGGAGAAGATAAGATGGCAGATATCAATTGAAATCAAATCTCACTAATTTCTACTAAATACCGTTTAAAAAGTCAAGCAGATCGAAGTTCTTGAACTGTCAACTCAATTCTCACCTTATCGATCACATCACACTTGATTGTCCTATAGACAAGTCAATTGATACTACATATTATTCTAAAGGAGTTTTCTGCTACAAAAAAACTTTTTTTTGGCACCAAAAAAAACCTCCTAAAAATTTTTCCTTAATTACAAATAACAAAATACAACACTACACCAATGTCTTTGTTATACCAGCCACTCAGTAGAAGTGGAAGAGACATATCTGGGTGTCTTACTCCCAACCAAATTGACAGCGAAAATGAGCTTGGAACCAGCATGAGCCGAGGCCATGACTACTCCAAGAAGAGATCAAATGCTCCAGTCAAAGGCTTGGGCATTTCTAACATCATATCCCCACCACTTTCGCCTTACCAAAGAACCAGCATTGCATCACACCCACCTTTAGTTATTGACGACAAGTCGTACCTTGAGTCCAAATCACCTTTCACTCTTGAAAACTACAAGGATTACAAATTGACTATCCACCCATGGAATTCCGTTGATTCAAACTACAAAGCATCCCATCTTCACTTCATCAACCAATACCACAATGTGCCCAGCGCGCCTGAGTCCAATGACAGGTATCACGTGCCTCGCAAGTACAAGCGTCGTATGGTTATGATGGACAGTAACTCGGACGAAAACGACACCTCGGACCAAGAGAGAGTCCGTACTCGTAGATTAGTAAAGAGCATTGCCAAGGAGTCGGATTCCTCGACCGAGACTCCTTCGAGTCCTCCTTTGAAGAAGAAAAAGGTCAGAAGAGAAACTCCTTCGGCCTCGACTTCAATTGCATTGCAACAGCAGATGTTGATCGACGACTCGATTCCTGACTATTCGCCTGATCCAGCCACCACATTGCCTCAAAACAATACCAAGTGCTTGAGAATCGAGTGGAAGGGCCAGCCTATGGACTTGTCGCAAGATCCGAATGTAGGCAAGTTGCACCCAGCAGAAGTTGTTCTTGCATCTATTTTAAGATTACCGGTGTTGGTTTATCTTGATTCGAAGAGAAGACTTTTCTACGAGAAGCTCCAAAGAGTGCGCACAGGCAAGCAGTTTAGAAGAACCGACGCGCAAAAGGCATGCAGAATAGACGTCAACAAGGCATCCAGATTATTTGCAGCTTTCGAAAAGGTAGGCTGGTTAAAGGACCTGCACTACGAGAAGTACTTGTAAACTAGACAATGGGATACTATTATTGGTCTTAAGGTGATACAATTTCATTCAACATGGTTATTTTTTTATTGGATTGATTATTTTTTTGTTAACTTTGGTTGTTAACATAGGTTAACTTCTTTTTAAGTGTGTTTTTTATTATTTTATCGGTTGTATACCTTTCATTTCTCGGTATTTTTATTTCAATCGGTGGGTGGCAGGAAAGGATCCTGCCAGTATTCGTGTTAATTAGCTACTCTGGATGTGTTTCTGGTTTAGCAGTGTATTTATATATTGGATATATCTAAATGGATTTTTTGAAACAAATTTATTCAATGGGCGAGTCGTTGTCCTTGTACATGTAGAATTGTAAAAAGATGAAACTGTCTTCGAAAATAGTGCCCAACGAGCCCAACAACCAGCTTAGGTTGAGCAATATATACTTGGAATCGCTTCTGTAGAATAGAATCTGGCCAGCATAAGTCAAGTTTCCCAATGTAGAGAACAAAAAGAATAACAAACTGAGGCCATGCACAGATTTTCTTTGGTGGTTTTGGATAATCTGAGGAATTCTGGCTCCCAAGTACAAAAGTGCCGAGAAGTATCCCAAGAGTTGTGGGCCCAACTTGATGTTGTCGTCGATAGGAGGCTCGTCAGGCAAGCTATCGGACTTGGATCCCGACAACAAGAAACCCACAAATCCTGCACTGACGACAAAGACTAATGGCAATACGTATTTGGTGAAAATGCTGTGGTTTTGAGGCTCCAATGCGATATCGGTCATCGCCGAAGATCTTCTTCTCAACAAAGGTTGTCTGTCATCACTTTCTTCCACTACTTCTGGCTCAACATGCTTCTTTTTCTGAAGATGAGTATAGTACAAGTACGAAAAGATCATCAAAAAGTCGGCAATACAAAACCACACGGCCAAAAAGATCACTTCCGGCAACAACCCGGCCCATATAGAACCGAGCAAATTAAACACATCGCCGAGAAACCAGATGGTGATGAATCCTATGGCGATCCCTTCTGCGGATTTCAACCTCCATTGCTCAATAAGTTGGGGCATCAACAAGACTATCCAGCACGCAAGCCTGATGTTAGTAGAAGAATAAGAACAATACATAAGGTATACTTACGAGGTGGAGCCCATGATCCCGCTGATTTGGACTCTCAAGCCTGCATCACTGGGTGCTGTTTGTAGGCTTTGAACCGTTTGGTACACTAAATTGAAGCCCATCGTGGTGTTGAGTAAAGTATCGTTGAACTTTTTGGTCGTTCGCAAATTTATTAGTCGTTTTGAGCCAAGATAAGAAATGGTCCAATTGATAAACGCGGTATCTATGAGTGGGGTAACGAATGAAGAGCATTAAAGGAAGGCAAAGACGAGAGATACTGTACATGTAGTAAACATATCTAGCATATGCAATAAGACTGAAAGAATTAGTGTAGAGCTGCTGCTGTAGATACGAGCCAGATGATAAGCTAGTCTTGGAATTCAGCCGCACACGATAATCCGATAACCAAATGAACCATTAAAGATATGCAGCTGTGTAAAGTAGCTTTGGGTTCATGTTGTAGTTTGAATGTCACAAGTGTTCTATAAAATCTAGATGTTTGGTTTTGTTGTATAAATTCTTGGAGATGGCGAAGAATGGAAAATGAGTCAGACAATTTTCGATAACAAAACCAACCCAGGTTATAATTGATAGAGTTATAATGCATTACTTCAAAAACAATCTAAAGTGGTAATAAATGTATACCAATACTCTAATCTACTACAGATCTACGTTGTTCGTAATAGAATAAGGCTATGCCTGTGGTAATACATTAATATACATATAAGTACAGCATGGCGGGGCCATGATTAGATCTCCATGTCGTCATCAATATCGATCTCAAGATCTATTTCTCTATCAATCTCAATATCGTTATCAACCTGAATATCATTTTGTCTTGTTTCCTGAACTTCAGCTTGATCAACTTCCTGAGTATTCTTTTCTTCATTTTGCTGATTTTTGATTTGATCTTTTTCTTGATTATAATTCTTTTCATTTTGGGGGTTTTCCAAAATATTCGCAATCCTCTTCACCGTATCCACGTCAGATACTCCCGAGATATCTCCCAATGTATTTTCTTGGTACTCTTTAGGCTCTCCATATAGTCCCAACTTCTCTAGAATTTTTATCGACTTTCCGTCAATATACCTATCTCTCAAGTCAGGCAAAAACTTCATATCCACATTGCCGTGTTTATCTTTACCCACCTTGCTGTATAATTTTCTAGTCTGTTTGGTCAACTCTTCTACTTGGTTGAGAAGAAAATATAACGTTTCATCGATCGGCAGAAGAGATCTCAATGCTTCTTGAGCTTTCAAAGAGAGCCCCTTTTCTCCATCGTGCTGCCCAAGAAACCTCAAGCTATTTTGGAAAAGTCGCAACGTCTTGATGATTTTTTTGGCTTTGGTGATTTGGAGCTTGAGGATCTTTCGACAATGCAATTCGAGCCCTATATTGTTGATAAGTGCCGTTATTTTCTCATCTAGGGCTTTTTTACTGGTCTGGCTGTTGAAATCAATTCCTTCGTGGTGCTTGAGCCGTATCCAGCCTTCTTCGGCCAAATCTGGGGGTATGGTGAAGATATTTCTTAGCGAATATAGCTCAAACTTGTCGAAATTTTTATCTACTTGACTTTCTAGTAACGTCTCGAGCTTGCCTGTGCCAATTTGGATTTCGTTTTCAGATATTTGGGCAAGTTGTTTGTCTTTGACTTCCGTCAAATACGTCTGCATCGCCTTGGTACACTTGTATAGGAGGTCATTGACGGCGTTGATTACATCGTCGATTAGTGCAAGGGGTGGAAACCCGAAATGCTCGGTCAAGAGTGACGTCACACGGTAATCTACGGCCCCAGTGTCTCCAGTCGGACTGTCTGCCATCGTTGTTGTTTATAAAGACTGGGAATCAAATCTAAACATCGCGGCACGTGTAAAGTCTCGTGAACCTTCTGGAAATCCGTCACGTGACCACCGTTGGCCAATCAAAAAAAATCAAAATCAGCTTTCCAAAGTTAACAAGACGATAACGAAATGGCTGGAACTTTGAGACCTGACGCCGCTTTCCAGAGGTTCAACACTGCCAAGGAAAAGCTTGGCCACTACTTCAGATTTAGACCAAGATCCGCATTCTTTAACGTGGTCTTTATGGGATTGGTTCCCTTCGGATTGACTGTCTTTGCATACAACTATGAGGGCCAAATGAGTTTCAACAGAAGATTCAGAACCGCTCCTATATTGAGCGGCGAAGACTTTGTTCCAAGAGAAAAAGACTTGTAAGATAAGAATGGTCACGACCAATTTAGCATAGTTAATACACACTTATAAACGATAAAAGAATATTGTAGAATGAGAAGAATTATCAGAGTTTATTGCCTGTAGGAAGATAATACTCTAAAAGTTTATTTACATGAATGTAAAGCATTTCTGTGGTAAAATAAAGAGAGACATTCACCAACCTTCTTAGAAGGCCAGTTTATCTACTGAGAGTTGATACCCAGCCAATTTGGGATAATGACTTGCACTGAAAAAATAGTGGCCGCGGGATAAATGATTGCGACGAATTGAGATGCTCAGTATTAGATTAAGTAAGTGCGAGAATATAGTTGGTCTACCCTGTAGAGTCCTTTCTACGATATGAATCGACTTAGCGTAGTATTTTTCAGATATTGGTAGTTTAGTACTAGTTTGGGTATCTATAATTTTTAAGGGTTTTGCATAAATTTCAGCCGTTTCAGATATTCCAGAGTAGGCCAAACACACCTCTAAGTCACACAACAATTTGCCAAATGCTACAGAAGCAACATTCGTGTCCTCTCCCCTACTTCTGCATTACATGTAATTACAATTAACCAGTTGATGTGATTATTCATATTAACGTAACTATTTAGTTGTCTGATACCATTAAGAAAGTTGATTATTATTCATATTAACGTTACTATTTGGTATGAGGTACCATAGCAGTGAAATTTAGTGTGGTTGTGTGGTTGTGTGGTACCAATTCAATTGATGGTTTATATAATTATAGATAACAAATGGTTGTTGTCTAGGATGTTATAATACATAGTACCTATATTACATGAAGCCAGACTAGCTGGGTATTTGTTATTTGTTCAAATTCACCTGGAATTCAACCATTCCCGCCTTCATATTCCGCAACAACTTGGGAGACGTCACTGACAGCGAACAGTCATTATCATACAGCAAGTTTGGTGTACGGCCCAAGTTACGAACAGAAGCAGACAGCTGGGACTTTTTAAGCTCATATGGCTCGATATCGTTGGCAATGTTGCCGGCGTTTTCATACACAAATGAGAACTTATTACTGTGTATCGAGGAGATTGAGAAGCGCTGGGAACATTCGCTGAACGATATCGATGCAGGAGGTTTGGTTTTTTTGTGGGGGTCTTGTTTGACCGATATGGACGAGATGGTATCGGTGGGATGGCCGTTGAAAGACCTTGATTTGCGGAGTGTTTTCTTGTTGATTTTGGCACTGGATGCCAGTTTTTTAAGCGGGGGTGCGGAGGAAGATGAAAGTTGAGTATGGCTAGCATTTTGACTTTGACTTTGGTTTTGATTTGGGGGTGGATTTTGATTATTTTCTATGGGAAAGTAGTTTGGTAACGCATCATAGAACTTCTCTGTCCCTATTTCAAAATTGCCAAGACTCGAAACGATATCGTTGGAAGCTCTTCTTGAATCCAAATGAATGACTTCAAAAGGATCGATGTTGAGAATGTCGTCTGCCGAAAGGTCTCCATCTAGAACACCGCTAATATTGTGTATGGATGACCTAGGACTGCTCACTTCTATTGTTGTGGGCGAGTCGTACGGGTTAGAAACAGCTCTGGAGTCTATGGAAGGCGACAAAGAGTTGTTGGCATGAGACGTGGTGACGTGCGAAGGTTGGGTTTGGTCCATATACACGCCCAAACCCACGGAGTCAGAGGTATTTTCTTCAAAATGAAGTCCGAATTTAGGCTGGTCGGTAGTGTAAATGGAGTTTTCCAACTTGGGCTGGTCGGTGGTGTAGATGGAGGAGTTTTCTGGAACAGGCATCAAAGGCTGCGAGTCGTCCAAGTTCCACGAGGTATCGTGGTTGAGTGGCGAGAAGTTGGGATTGATGGGCTCGTTATGCTGCGATATGTAGAAGTTCGAGTTGGTGGCCGAGCTGGGAGCAGAAAACATGTGGGTGGTCTGCGCAAACAGCGGACTCAAGTCTGAGTTGGGGCTCTGGAAGTAGTTGGGCGGCTGGAGTGGCGTGACGTCGGTGGAGTACAGCTGATGGGGCGGAGGGGTGGTGAAGGTGGCATTCTGGTATATGGGAGCCGAGTTGGGTGGGTTAAAATGCTTCTGGTACTTGTGGTCCGAGTTCATAGCGAGTGACAAATAGTTTAGAGGAGATAGAAATTAGCGAAATGTTGGGTAATAGTCTAGTAGTCTAGTAGATGTAGTGGTGTTATTGTGGTAACCTGGTTTTGTCTAGCGAATGGTTTAGTTTGTCTTGTATAACTCTTCGGTTTTCTTTGGTATTCTTTGGTGGTGGTATTCTCACTGGTTTCTTTCTGGGGGTATCATAAAAGTAGGCCGGTGAAGATTCTAATAGTATGACGGGGTATGCTGGTTCTTTATGGGTTGCTGGCGAATGTCAGGGATGTTTCAGTGTTCTATTGCAGTGATTGTGAAATACAATCCATAGGTTTGTCAAGCGCTATAAATCAGTTCTCGATATCAGATTGGGGTCGTGAACATCCAAGTTAGGGTGGAATTATTAGCGGGAGCCAGCAATATCCTGAAAGGGCGAAACGCCCAGTAGCTGCGGCTTATTCGGGGACAAAAGTGTACGGGAAAAAAAAAAAGGTGGAGCGCTT